>VZTV01008267.1:0-15048 GCA_013400875.1 Anhinga rufa
AAAGCTATTATAATATTAAATATTAAAGCCATTTTAACAAAGTTCATCCTGTTAAAGAGAAGACAAAATAGTAGACTCTGATGACAGAATTATTATATCAGAGAATCATGGATTTTATACTGAAAGATTCTAAAGTCATGTTTCACCCATTTGCTTCTCTTTGGACATCAGTAATTTCTCAACTTCCATGTTTTCAAAGGAACTCCATGGGCTGGACTGCCATTTTAATCAACTGCCATGATGTAGCAAGGAACTGGTCTTCCTCAGAGGAACAGATGTACAACCACTGTTGCCACTCATTAAACAACTAAGAGCTCTGAAAGGGGTAAATGCTAAGGCAGTCCTTGTTATAATCTAGTTCATCATAGTAAAGTATGCCTTTCATCTCTCCCAGCCCAGCTTCACTAGTTAATACAAGATTGATGGTTTAGGTGGAAGCTGATTACAGTGCTGTCTTCGGTAGTACTAACAACACAAAGGTGATAACTTGGAACAATTCTGTTTGTTTTTTCAATAAATGCAAATTAAATTATTAGTTGCTCCTGTGTATCAGCCCAGAGAGCTGATTTAATGGTAGCTCTCCCAGCAGATCTGTACAGGGCTAGTGATAAAGGTAATCCAAAATGCATATGCTGGTAGAATTCTCCTGATAAGAAGCTGAACGTGTGGATCTGATTAATTCTAAAAGCTGATTCAGCATCCCAGGATGATGCATAGTGTATCACAAAGATGTCACAAGGCCAGCCAAGGCTGAAAAAGAGTGCATGGTTTAAACAACCTACTTTTAAATATGGATATGAATTTATTAATACAAACACAAGTTCTTCCAAATTGAAGCTAAATTAAAGAAAAGATGTGAATGACCTGAGACAGACCTTACTCTAAGCAGGAGGGCTGAAGAGAAAATTCTGTGCAACTGGCAACCAAAATGCTGACACCACCTCTGTAAATGTACCTTCAATTGATTTTTAACTTGGCCTTATTATTGACATATAGAGGGAAGGATGACTAATGTAACATGTGATGGTGAAGTGGAAGGAAGAGTGTAAAGATCTTTTTTGTCACTTCCAGATCTCCCCAGCCACTTTGTGTAGACATGTGGGGCTTCATTAAAAACAAAACCAAATAAAATATGTATTAAAATATGTATTAAAATATGTAGTAAAATATGTAGTAAAAATTGTACAGTGATTAAAAGGGTTCAACATAACTTTCATGAAAGCAATTTAGAAAATACAATAATCTTCTTGCATACATGATCTTAATAGGTTTTTTTCATGTTGTTGGATCATATTTTGGTTACCTTTTCAACCAGTATTGAGATAAACTACATATATGTGACACAGCTGAGGCTGGGCAAGGTGGCTGCTTCAAGTTATGTCTATGGCCTTAAGTCATCTTTATAGCCGCTTGGGATTGTTATGGACCGCAACAGGCTTGCCCAAACCCTGGAAATACTTAGGACTTGGGAGAAAACTTGCCTGCTGTAGCATGGTCAGGGAATGAATCTACTCTATATCATGAATATAGAGGTACAAGCATAAATGTATAATCAAATATTTTCAACAAAAATTTCAGTGACGAGAAGTGTGGCAGTAAATTTTATTTTATTTTTTTAACAAATATTTCAGTGGAAAAACCTCCCTTGATCTTCAGAGTACTGTAATAAGTAATTAGGCAAGAAGCTTGCTTGCAGAAGTCCTTTTGTGGAGTTTCTATTCATTTTAGTAGGAGGCTTTGAGAGTAATCTTGTAGGAAAATAATAGTGGAGGAAAAGGTGTGAGAATGGAAGATAATTCATTTGAATAAATTCAGAGATCTGATACTGTATACATAACATTATGAACTACTTTCCTGGGAACAAGAGAAAGCAAACAAGAACTTGATTTGTGATTTTTCCTGTGAAATGTTGCCATTTGCCTCATTTGCTCATACGTTGTGTCTAGGTAGTAAATTAAAAGAGCATCAACTAGCACAGTAACACAAAATAGTAGAACTTCTGTGGGAACTCGTCCAGCTGGTCATTGACCCCAGAGTGTATTTCCAGATTTTGAGGTTTAACAATGTTCACTGTGTATTTAGTCAAGCCCAAAAGACATGCAACATAAAAGACAGTCCATAAAGGTAAACTTCCAAATCTAACATGTGCCTCAGGATATACTGCGGGAAAAGTATCACACAACTTAAAGACAGAGCTTAAGAGAGAGCAAAGAGGATCTTTTAACTCCAGTAATGATAGCAAAATGATCAGTCCTCATAAAAACTCTACTGTGCTCTTATACTTATATAGAACACTTTTGGGAAAGCTGCCAAACTATGTAGCATGTTATCTTATATTGCATTATTTTGCTTCCTTTTCCTCCATCTGTATGTTTACCCACCCATTTGTTTTTCCATGCTCCTGCTAGACTTTAAACTCACATTTTAAAAATGGCAGGGGCCATTTTATTGTTGGTTTTGGACCACACATAGCACACAGAAGCTGCTTTTGGAATGCGAATAATAAATTAAAATGATCCTAGTTTTGACTGATTTTTAGACTTTTGAGCAAGTAAAGCTCTGTTTTCAGTGAAAAACTTTACAGATCTCTAGCAGCAGAAGTGGGAGCCATAGTATACCCTTTAGTGCTTTCAGCAAGACATTTTGATTGGTTTTGGACACAATGATAAAAAAGGTCTAGCAAGTACCCATACCAATACCACAGGACTAAATTATTACACCTACTTCAGAAGTAGCCAGGGTTTTGGTGCAGGTGGTTTAAAGTATCTCAGAATTATTGGCTCTTAAAATTACAGCTCAACTTGGAACTGTTTTTAAAGAAATGGCATACTCAGAAAGCTCAGCTTCCCAGCATAAGTACCTTTCCTCCCTTGGGCCACACCACTCGTACAGAGCTTGGTGAGCAAATGTTCTTCACCCTCTCAAGCTCCAACCTAGAAGTTCCTTTCCTTGACCCTTAACTACCCCTCCAGGCCCACACTGCCTAGGGTTAGACTTGCAGCATACCCTTAGAAGTAGCATAACAAAACAGAAGGTTGCAATGGGTTTAGGTGAGAAAAGTGGGTCAAAATTAGAGTTAATTAATAGAAAGTTTTAACTACAGACTGGCAAGCAACATGCAGTGCAGGGTAAGAATTAGCAGCTTCTTTATTATCAGTTTATTACATAATGTATTTTCTTGTTGTAAAATAGCCTACAACTCCTAAACACAACTTTAAAATCACAGGCCATTTACTCATTTGATGCAAACTGGTGTAACAGCTTAAGAGTATTAAAGCCAATGAAGATGTCCAGATTAGTATAAGCTGAAGGTAGTGGATTACTTGCAGAGCTACCACAAGAGTCTTTCAGTGTGAAAATACAAAATATTCTCATCAGTTGTTAGTATAATCTTTCTCACTGCTACTTATTTTCTATGATCACTGTGATACTATGCACTGTCCAAGAAAGCTATTTTGATCACCACTGTAGGTCCTTGTAGTTCTCTGTGAAGGTGATTTTTTAGTGGTCTTACAAGCAGGCTCATTAAAAATAAAGTTTATGAGGCAAGAGATAGTGAAATGAAGCAGCTGTTAAAGTGATACTTCAGTTGTCAGCCCAGCCTCTAGACACCTGCACTATATGGCTGCATACTTGAAAAATTACTGAAATGTTTAACTGGACTTTGACTCAGGGTCCAACTGCCTTTGTCCCTCAATTTATCAGAAAGTATGATCTAATAAAAATGCCCCTTTAGAAATCAGAGATCTTAGGCCTCTGGAATTGGAGTACAAATTTATTACTGCATAATAATTACGGCAAACTTAACAGATAGACATGGTTTAAAAGGACAGAAAACAATGAACCCTCAAGAAACCTCTCACTGAAAAGAATGATTAATTTGAAGAGTAACTACACCATCATACTTTTTTCATTATTTTTTAAGATGATGTTGGATTCATGGCTAGGTATTACTAATGATGTAATTAATACATTATATGGTAGCAAGAACCTTAAAAACCTGAATTAGGAAGCCTTAGATAGAAGTGAGGAAAGATTGATTGAAATGAAAACATATCCTGAAATTGCTCATAATCTTCAAACCACTTTGCTTTATACCTACACAACCCAACAGTAATATTTTGTAAAAAATTTTTCAGAAAGCTCTTAAGTTGCAGGATGGGTGAGTCACATCACGTGCAATAGCCACTTGAATTACACAACTCTATTAGAAACCTAAAAGCTCTTAAGAGCATTGGTTCCTCTACAGAACAACTCAGATCACCTGAAATCTTATCCTGGATGCTCTGAATCACATTATCTGACCTCTGTGACTTCTAATCTTGAGGCTGGAATTGATAGTACCCACTCAATAAATATTAATTAATGATTTTGATTAAACTTACTTTTAGAATTACCAGCATTGAGGTCCAGAAAGGTTGGAACCAAAATGCTGAAGTCTGTGTGCTTAAAGTTAGGCACATATATTAAAAAGGCAGAAAATATATTTTTGGCAGCTGAAATATTCCGAGAGATATAATCCTGCACTGAACTGAACTCATGCAGCATGCTGATATTTGAACTATAATATAATATCATTTTGTGAGAAAGCTCTTCCTTTCAGATTTGAGAAAAACTTCACTATGGGGTGTTTTTTAAAGACAATTCTTTAACTATTTTAGCACAGAATGTAGAATTTTCATTTACGGAAAGTTTTGGTTTAGCCCCAGTCAGCAACTAAACACCACGCAGCCACTTGCTTACTCACCCCAGCCCTGTGGGATGGGGGAGAAAATCGGAAAGGCCAAAGTAAGGAAACTCATGGGTTGACATAAGAACAATTTAATAATTTAAATAAAACAGTAATAATAATAATATAATGAAAATGAAAATAATGAGAGAGAGAGAGAGAGAGAGAGGTGAAACTGCAGGAGGACAAAAAATCTAAACAACAAGTGATGCAACCGCTCACCACCCACCGACCGACGCTGCCGGTTCCCGAGCCACGATCACTGCTTCCCCCGGCCAACATCCCCCAGTTAATATACTAGGCATGACATCATATGATATGGAATATCCCTTTGGCCAGTTTGGATCAGCTCTCTTGGCTGTGCGCCCTCCCCTACCAGCTTCTTGTGCACCCGGCAGAGCATGAGAGGCTGGAAAAGTCTTTGACTAGTACAAGCACTACCTAGCAACAACTAAAACATCAGTGTGTTATCAATATTATTCTTATACTAAGTCCAAAACACAGCACTATACCAGCTGCAGTGAAGAAAATTAACTCTGTCCCAGCTAAAACCATGACATTTCCCTTGTTATAATTAATTATTCATAATTTATTTGCTTATTTTCAGACCATTTCAGTGTTCACAAATATTATGTCATCCATCTTTTAAAAGAAAAAGAGTAGGGTCTAAAGATACAGCTATGCATCTTCAGGTACGCATCTGGATATTTTTAACCTAATACCATGTAAAAGTCTTTCCAAACGTCTCTGTACATTCACACTTTTATGAAGGAGATTGCTTAAGCAATACAAAATAATTTTCCACTTTGTTGTCAATGAAGTTAGTAGTCTCAGTCTAGATCATGATAACATACTAATAAATAAAAAGTTCTGTAGAGAGGAAGGAAATCATATATTCCCTTTATTTATAACAGTAAAAGGGAAAGTAATTTGTATATTTTGTGGCAAGGAAGATTAAGGGTATACCTTAAGGAAAACTTTTCAACTGTAAAAGAAATGATGTACCATAGTTTACCTGAAGAAACTATGCAATCTTCCATATTGGAGGCCTTAATAACAGTCAAGAAAAACAAAATGCTGGAATACAAGTATAGCTGATTCTGATGGGACTGAAGTCTGGGCCAGATGGTCTCATGAATTTCCTTTCAGTTCTTTAATTCTATAACAGGTCCCTGCAAATATTCTGAAACCCAGACAAAAACCTCCTATAATTTACCCCAACCAGAAACGTCAAAGTTTTAGGAATGCTCTGAAACTGAACTTTTACATTCCCACATTTATCCACTGTCATGGTGTACAATCTGCTGCATCAAGTTTCTGCAGATACTGTGCCTCAGTCTGCCTCTGTGCACTCAGCTGAAATCACTGCAACCCTGTGTTTTGAGGAACTTACTCTAAATTTACATTGATGAAAAGAAAAATGAAGATTGTTTTACTATATACAAACAGTTGTCCCACTGTCATATGCTTCTAAATATTCTTAGGGAAAATACTCCTCGAAACAGTGATTTGTTTTTAGAGAAAAGGAGCCAGCTTAATCACACAGAATCCTGTGCTGTTCTAGACATTCATCTCAGGCAAACTGAATCTCTGCACAGGTGCCAGAGAAATTGTATGTGCTTTTCTATATGTGATGAAGTGTACTGGAGAATCTTTGAAAAAAATCATCTGGGATCTGTGGAAGTCTAACATGTTTTTAGAAGAAGAATGTGAACAGCTCAGAGGGATGCTTGGTTCTTTCTGTGCCCTCTTTCTCTACCCTCTTTCATGAAAAGAGTCCTATTATGTTGCTCAAGAGATTTTTTCTTTTTGCCACTTTAACCGATTCCATAATTCTTTTATTTTTATCACCTCCATCATCAATATTGTCACTTATTCTAGTTCTAGAGATAAAACCACCAAATAGGTTGTTCCTGGTTTTGGCAGGGACAGAGTTAATTTTCTTCCTAGTAGCTGGTGTTTTACTGTGTTTTGGATTTAGGATGAGAATAATGTTGATAACACACTGATGTTTTAGTTGTTGCTGAACAGTGCTCACACTAAGTTAAGGACTTTTCAGCTTCTCATACTGCCCTGCCAGAGTTCTCTCTCTGGAGGTGCACAAGAAGCTGGGAGGGGACACAGCCAGGACAGCTGACCCCAACTGGCCAAAGGGATATTCCGTACCATACAATGTCATGTTGAACAAAAAAACTGGGGAGGTTGGCCAGTGGGGGCGGGGTGGGGGTGGGACCACTGCTTGGGAACTGGCTGGGCATCGGTCAGTTGGTGGTGAGCATTTGCATTGTGGATCACTTGTTTTTTATATTCCTTTATCATTATTTTTACTTTCCCTTCATCTTCTTTCCTATTAAATTGTCTTTATCTTAACCCATGAGTTTTACCTTTTTTCTTATTGTCCCCCATCCTACTGCAGGGAGTCAGCGAACAGCTATGTAGTGTTTAGCTGCCTGCTGGGTTAAACCACAACATAGGTGACAGAAAGTCATTATAAAGTTTCAGTATTTTGTTTTCTGCATTAATTCAACAAAATATCTTAATAGATATTTTGAATAGATAAGACTTCAGTAGAGTAACAAATGGCTCTAGGGATGAGAAATTAATAATCATTAAACAGATCACAGGATTTCTATTATTATTTTATTAAGTACCGCTATTAAATGCTCCAATTATTTGTGATTAAATCTTGCTCACGTTGGCATGCTGTGTGAGAGATCTTGTTGTTATTGTTGTTTCCTTTTTTAACCAGAGGGCATGCCTTCAAGATTTGTGTTATCTATGTATAATGCAACATGACAAGAGCAAGAGTTGAGAGGAAGAAGAGAATGATGACTCTGAAAGGGTTGTTTTCATTCTGACAGACATAACATTGCTTGAGGTAAAGTCCCCTGGGTGTCCATACTGACTGAATGGCTGAGGCTGGGGGTCAGAAAGGGACATACTACGAATGAGTTATCTTTCTTTTTTTATAGTATGTGGTCATCCTGGTAAGTATGTGTCCCTAAAACATAAAGCTCTGATTAACTGCTTCAATTTATATGTTTATTTTATTTTAGGTAATTTCTATATTTATTTGATTTTATGCTTCTATACAGTCATTCCAAGGACACTTCTGTTTGCAGGACAAATCAGAATGGTTACTTCAAGGAAAATAACATTATTGGGGAGCCCTAATTTCTGCATGGGAGTACTGCATTAAGTAATAGACAAGAGAAAAATCCTTTGTGCCTTACATACTTAATAAATCTGAGCTTATGCATGGTGGGCGAATGCATCAAATGAAGTAGTAGATAAAAAAGCAGGGGAATGACTGTAAGTGTAAGATGCTGTGACCACTTCTTTGCTCCTAGCTGCTTAGCAGTCATTCCCACAGTGATTCTGCAGCTGTGTTGGAGCTAAGGTTCCTGCAGTTCTGGTAGAGTTTAAGGGAAAAATATATTAGTTCTTTCTTTATTGAGTTCCTAAATGGTCTTCATCTCTTGTTTTCCTTCTGGCCATACCCTAGTGGAGTTTGCCTGTTGGCTGCAGTGTTGGTCGGTTTGGAATATCAATGTGATCGGGGAACACTCAGCTGCTCACTGCTGCAGCAGACACAGCAGCAGCAGAAACCACAGGAGCACATGTCATTGAACACACAGATTACTCTTTGGTAAACCAGACATGGAAAGATGATTATGGATGCTGAGATGATAGTGGTGACTTTTCTTTGAATTTAACAAGTGAGATTGGTTGGCTATTAAAAAGCAGATATTCAAAAACAGAAAGGAAGAAAAGCAACTTCTCCAGTTGAATAAAGTTGTGATGTGCTTATGCAGAGGAGCAAGTAAATGTTTTCTCCCATGCTATAGCATCTCTAAGATTGGGGTGCATGTGTATGTTGGCGAAATCAAACACTGTAATTTTATGAATGGAGAAGGTACCACAGTAGTTTTAAACACATTTCACTCTCCTGATCCTAAGCTGCTCATATCTGGCACCTATTGTCATACAGGCAGTTATGAAAGAAGCAGACATTCACTCGGGATGGAGCAATTGGTTTCTAGCCTACATATTTCATATGAGTGGCTGAAGTATTGGGTTATTTCCTTTTTTGGCAAAGTGCATATTTATTTACAGAGAGTGAAGCAGATCTGTTAGGAGACTGAGAAAGCCATGCTAACTTTATAACATGGTGTCAAATGCACTCAAAACCTCGACATTTCAGTCCATGCAAGGAGCTTGGCAGGGCAGAGCAGGCAGAGCTTTCTGACAACCAAATGAGTGCCCTCACCATGAAGCAAACAGCAATATTGAAGTCAATAGGTTTTTCTCTGAAATTTTAATCTTCTCCCATGCAGAATGCAAAAATGTTAGAGAGGCAAGGGAAAACTGCCACAATCTCTCGATCTGTTGCTTTCTGATGAGAGAAAACAGTTTGCCATCCTCCTGTCAAGATACGGAGGTGACAAAACAGAGCTGACTCCTGCAGATTCTGGGCTTACAAGGGAGGCAAGGCAAGGAAAGCAGATCATTTACTGATATAACTCCCTTGCCTCTCAAAGGCTGTGAAGGTGAAGATGAAGAGCTGGCATATACTAATATAAGGATAGACTGAGGCAGATCAAAAATCTTGTTATTGAGGCCTGTACATTCAAAACTACAAAACTAAGGCTGGCTGCTTTGCTCTGCAGCTATATAAAAAGAAATGAAGCACTAAACTGGCAAAAAAGTAGCAGTAAATTTTTTAGGAGGAAACCTTCCATTCTGCAGAGTACAGCAGTCATTTCAGTGAGGAGTACATGGACAGGCTGATATGCTGCCCTTGTAATATAATTTGGAAAACCAAAATAATTTCTAATGAGCTGCAGCTGAGCAAATCATTATTCACCTTAGAGTTCTTTTTATCAAATTATATTTTAGCCAAGCACCTGCAAAATTATGAATAACACTGCAGTGGAAAAGGGGGAAACAAAATTATAGTATGAACTAGAAACAGAAAAAGGGTATTTTTATGGCTATATTATCAGTTTGATATGCAAAGATTCACCTGCATAAGTTCCCATACTCCTTCATAAGTACTAATATCTTGACACCAGCATGATATTTCATATGCAGATTTTTCCTTCCTAACTCTCAAGAGTTAAGAGCTTTTTTTGGTTTTCCACCTTCCTCCTTCTGGTAGAAAAGCACCCCAGTTTGCACAAATGCATGCTTGATTTAGGTGTTATATCACTCAAATTTGGCAAAAATTAGTGCCTTATTTTTATCGAAGCAACTAAATGTAGAATTTCATCATCCAGGTTTGAAAACTGTGCTACATAGGTTTAAAAATGGGCTGTAGTAGTATAGATTTTCTGGTAATGCTGGAGATTACCTTCAGAAATAAAGTGTCTTGATGACAGGCTTTAGTCTTCCTCATTAACATAGCATAGTACAAATATCTTCCAAACTAGAGTGTCCAATAGCCATTTAGAAGTCTCACTTTAGACCAAAAAGCTATTCCAGTGTGTGATGAGTCAGAGCAGTCCTTCTTCAGAGAAGGACTTGGGGGTACGGGTGAGCGAAAAGCTGGACATGAGCAAACAATGTGCGCTTGCAGCTCAGAAAGCCAACCGTATCCTGGGCTGCATCAAAAGCAGCGTGGCCAGCAGGGCGAGGGAGGTGATTCTGCCCCTCTACTCCGCTCTGGTGAGACCCCACCTGGAGTGCTGCGTCCAGCTCTGGAGCCGCCAGCACAGAAAGGACATGGACCTGTTGGAGTGGGTCCAGAGGAGGGCAACAAAGATGATCAGGGGGCTGGAGCCCCTCTCCTATGAAGACAGGCTGAGAGAGTTGGGGTTGTTCAGCCCGGAGAAGAGAAGGCTGCAGGGACACCTTATTGCAGCCTTCCAGTACTTAAAGGGGGACTATAGGAAAGATGGGGACAACCTCTTTAGCAAGGCCTGTTGTGACAGGACAAGGGGTAATGGTTTTACACTAAAGAAGGGTAGATTTAGACTGGATATAAGGAAGAAAATTTTTACTATGAGAGTGGTGAGACACTGGCACAGGTTGCCCAGAGAGGTGGTAGATGCCCCATCCCTGGAAACATTCAAGGTCAGGTTGGACGGGGCTCTGAGCAGCCTGTTGTAGTTGAACATGTCCCTGCTCACTGCAGGAGGGTTGGACTAGATGGCCTCTAAAGGTCCCTTCCAACCCAAACCATTCTATGATGCTATGAAAATTACCTTTTTTCCTGATTGAATAAATCCTATCACTTAGAATGCATGCATAATACTGTAGGAAATAGAAATAACCCTATACATTCAAGTATTTTCGTCATTTACACAAAATCATTTTATAATACTCCATGGTAAGATCTTATTCATTAATGGTTTTCACTAAAAATGGTCTTACAGGCTCCAGATATTAAATTCATAAAGACATCATAAGCTATGAAAACTCATTGCTCTTCCATACCAAACTATTTTAATCTCATTTACATTTTCTGCATTAGCTCCAATTCAAGTCTTTAGTTTCTTGGGTTTTGGGGGGCTGGGGGAGCGGGTGAGTGATTTCTTTGTTTTGTCTTGGTTTTTTGTTTGGTTTTGTTTGGTTTGGGGGTTTTTGTGGATTTTTTTTTGGTTTTGTTTTTTAAACTTAGGTGGCTATCATTCATAGAGTGGATTAAGAATAGATGAAGAAGTCTTTAGCTATGCCTCTCAGAAGCAGTTGTTCATACCAAGGATGGTATAGGATATTCCTAATGCTGTGGTCTTGTTTCTTAGTCTTCTTGCTTGTAGTGTACCAAATTTGATAGGCTTCAAAACAGCATGAAAATGAAATTAACTCTTATTCGAGGCACTTCAGTGACTCTCTTTTTCTTGGATACCATCTGAGGTAGGGCTGTGGGCTCCTAATCACTGATTCTATTCTTAGTTCTGCAGTCACTCACATCCAATCATAGTACATATAGTTGAATTTCTTATTCTCAGGAAAGATTTTACCCTGTTTATCCAAATTAACAAAGTAAAACCAAAAATAAATCAAAGCTTCAAAGCAGAGCATGAAATTTCTCAGCAGATCTAACCTACTTGAGGTATGCTGGTTGAAACTTGCAAGAACATGAGAACTGAAAATTGAAAAAAAAATGTCTCAGAGAATTCATTCTCCATTGCATTACCTTTTACAGTGAAGACTAGATGTCTTGCTATGAGAGATATGCTAGTTAAAGAAAAGGTCCTGCAGGAAGTCATGCTAATTAATCATGGCGCTCCCTTTCTAGACTTAACATCTAGAAAGCAATAAAGACCAAACCAGAAATTAGATATAGCCTTACATACTAAACAATGGTTGCAGCAAGACAATTCATAGCTTGCTTACACTTGAAATCCTAGAAATGAAATAAATGTGAAAGACTAAATGTGAATTTTGGTCTGTATCAAAGCATCAATTACACAGCCCAGTTGGCTAGTTTGTAGCAGCTGAAATACATACATGTGGTCTGTCTTTTGCTTTAATTTCTTTGTGCCACAGAATTCAGTTTGCAATCTCTCATGGTGACGCTAAACCTAAATTAACAGTATATTCAGTCAGTGGAGTTGTGTAATGTCTGATCTACTTATAAAATTTCAGGTATGCAGAATAATACTTTAGAATATTTTTAAGATATATTTCTTTTATGAAAACATATCTCAGAAAAACTATTCCAAATTAACCAAGTACTAGCTCGATTTTAGGTAAAATAATTAGGCAGACCATTTTCTGCTTCCAGATCAAAAGAAGATAATAAGCAATGAGAAGAATACTTCATAATATTATACAGTCTAAGTTTGGGTCATTAGATCATCATCTATTCTGCCTTTCTATATATAACAGTCCATTAAGCTACCAACAGATACTCTTAAAGGGATTAAAATATGCTAGTTAGACCAAAGGAGTTCAGTTTTCAGAAAATGAAACTATTTGCCAAAGGTAGAAAGAGAGAATAGGCTTTAACAAGGTCCATAACTTCTGCTGTAGCAGTAATTAATTTGGTAAAATTGTCTGAAAACCCAAACTATGTCTATCCTACAGAGGGGAAAAACCTCCAAATTCTGAGAATGGAATCTGAAATTAGAGAGAGCAGGGAAATTCCTCCCTATTAATTGAAATCTGGTGATCAGTTTGTGATCAAGAACAACCCAGAAGGAACTGAAGACAGGCTATTCCGAGCCACTAGATCTTACTCAACCTTATGACTGTATTTCATCTCCATCCACAATAAAACAGACACTTAGAAGACTGTCTTTGCTATAATTTCCTCTTTCTCAAGAACACATTTAACAAATTGTGCATCATTGCACAAAATATTCCTTCTTAGCTGCAAAGATGTCTGGTAACAGTCCTGAAACACTGTGCTTGACTAAGAGCATTTTCTTAATGCAAAGCTGCAGGTACTACAAACACACTAGGGCAATACAAGAAATCCAGAACAAATCGGATATATAATCTGTGATATTTCTTTTTCTGTTCATCAAGTTATTGCTTGATCCTCTACCTCACAATTTCAAAGCAAGGCATACCTATTTATCACTTTGCATTTTCCACTTACAGTGCTTTAGTAAGAATAATCCTAATTAGTTTCTTTAAGTATTATTATTAGAGCTAACCAAATAATTTCCCAAGGGTTTATATTTCATAGATTTTGGTATTTTTGTCCCTTAATTTGTTCAGTGAATAATTTTTCATATTAGTCAACCAGCTGTATAAGCTGGTCAAACAGTATTTGTTGAATTCATTTGATGACTGATTTGTACCAAATGTTGGATAAATTATTCATGACTAATTGGTCCCATTATTCAAAGAGGTCTAATTATCATCCCTATTTTTAAAAGAGACCTGTATTCCATAGTGCATAAGGTAAAATAAACTAATGAAAGTACAGCCTGTATGTTTGTGGCATAGCTGAAGTGCATCATCCTCTTAACTGCTTTTACTCAAGCTCCTACACATGAATTGTGTAGGGTACTGTGCCCTCAAAAGATGCAAGCTGACTGCCAATCTCCACTCCACAAGCCAAACTGTTCCCTTTCACTGTTTCATCATGTTCCACTGTATAGTCTCTTTAGAGGTCCTGTAGTTATTATATTTTTACCATGCCAGTGATTTACTGTGCTCATATAGAGAGGTATGAACATTAAGAAGGAACAGTGGCTATGCACTAATTCAGAAGACCAGAGGTGAACTTCCTTCCCCATCAACAAAAAATGGAGATGTAGTAGAGCCTGTAGCAGAACTAGCTGGGTTTCTGTTACTTTAATAGTGCTCATTAAGGACTGAAATTTGTCCCGTGTCACTTCCAGGTGAGTAGTAGAACAAATTGTAAAAATGCAAGACCTTTGTGCATGAGGCAGTGAACCTACTCTAGCTACATATGGTAAGGAAACAGTCTTCAGGGGTCAATCACCTGCAGTTATGCAGTAAAATTCTACAATAGATATAGCATAGAATTCTGGCTTAGTGTGGACATCTGTTGAAAACCTGTGTTAACATTTGTAGGAAAAGGTTATCTTTAGGAAGAAAGTAAAAATCATATTGCTATTACAGAGGATATCTATGAATTAACTTCTCAGGATTCCTACCTTGTGTGAATTTCCAGTTTTCTGGAATCATGGAAGTCACAGAATCAGAAAATCATGGAATGGTTGAGGTTTGAAGGGACCTCTGGGGGTCATCTGGTCCAACCCCTCAGCTAAAACAGAGTCACCTAGAACAGGTTGCCTAGGACCATGTCCAGATGGCTTTTGAATGTCTCCAAGGATGTCTCCACCTCCCTGGGCAACCTGCGCCAGTGCTCAGTCACCCTCACAGTGAAAAAAATGT
The DNA here is from genome assembly GCA_013400875.1 of Anhinga rufa. Classification (NCBI taxonomy): domain Eukaryota; kingdom Metazoa; phylum Chordata; class Aves; order Suliformes; family Anhingidae; genus Anhinga; species Anhinga rufa. The sequence continues at coordinate 14,552 of VZTV01008267.1, forward strand.
TTCCTAATGTTCATACAGGACCACCTGTGTTTCAGTTTTTGCCCACTGCATCTTGTCTTGTCACTGGGCACTGCTGAAAAGATCCTGGCTCCATCTTCCTTGTACCCTCTCTTCCAGTATATATATACATTGATAAGATCCCTCCTTAGCCTTCTCTTCTCCAGGCTCAACAGCTCAAGCTCTCTCAGCCTTTCCTCGTAGGAGAGATGCTCCAGTCCATTAATTATCTTAGTGTCCCTTTGCTGGACTTGCTTCAGTAATACCATATCCCTCTTGTACTGGGGAGCCCAGAATTAGACACAGTACTCCAGGTGTGGCTTCACTGATGGACACATACAGCCCTCAACTTCTCTACTCACAGTCCAAGCTGTCCAAATGTAAGGTGTTTTTACTATATAAATAGTAAATACAGGTAAATAAAATAGCCACGGGAATATTGTCTAGCCCTGAGGCCAACGAGCACAGACAGCTTGTATCCCTCAAGCTAATCTCTCTTT
>VZTV01008268.1:0-40563 GCA_013400875.1 Anhinga rufa
GTCTCTGGGCGAAAAAGCACTTTTCAGATCCCCCAACACCACCTTTGTGTCCTGCCCCACTCAGTGTTTGCACATTGCACAGCACTGTTATCTAAAATAATCAAAGCATAATACCAATAGGTTGTGACAGCGATTGATGCAGAACCTGTCGTGTGCCTGGAGCGCAGTAAGGAGCAGAATGGGTCACCTGCTCGGGTTGGACCTGCACTGAGAGTCGCCATCTTCCCTTTCCAACCCCTTGCCCAATGTTTCTACCCCACTTGCAGTATTTGCAAGCTAAGGATTCCCAGTGTGTGCACCATGACGTGTTTTTATTCCCATTCAAGGAGTGGGAATGAGTTACAGCTCCCAAAATGCTCTCTTCAGCGCTGAAAGAGAAGCACGGGCTTTGATTTCTGATATTCAATGGTTGCTTTGAATATTAAACTCTGTGGTCAAGGTCTATAAATATATTATTTACTTTTTGTGCGGCGTTAGGGTATGACTTGACTCTTCAGGTGGTGACAGTGATGTTTCACCTGTCAAAAGCCGTGTCTGCTGTAACGAGCTGGAGGAACAGGTAGTTTCTAGAGCTGATCCACTGCCCATTGAGCATTTACACGGCATTCCTACATGTAACGATGAGGCGGTACCGGACATGCAGTACTCCGTCTTTGTAAACGATGCAGTTACCATTAAATGATTATATTCCCGCTCAGACGCTGGCAGAGATCAGCGCAGGCACCCCCCACTTCTGGGGGCAGGGACTTGACGGGGGACGGGACCCACAGCTGCAGATTCCCCCACTGCTCCCCCTGTGACACCATCCCATGGGGAGGGGACCCCCCACCCACCCCACCGGGGAACAAGGGGGCCGAAGGAGGTGGGAGGCGCAGGGAAAGGACAGCCCGGTCACGCTCTGTGTCAGGTTTATATTCAAACTTTACTCTCTGGCGCGCGGTGAGATGAGAGTTAGCACTTTGTGTGACGATTTGTGTCCCTGCAGCCCCACAAGGAACCTTCCAGCCCCCAAATATTGAGCACCAGGGTTGCAGTTTGGTTTTCTGTAAGGTCTTGCTTTGTTTTAAGAACCCACTTGCCTTGGGTACGAAGCAAGATGCTGTTTTTTTTGAGTTATTCCCCAGCGAGGTGGGGAAGCGGCCCCAAGCCCTGCAGGCTGGGAGCCCTGCTGCTCTCCCCTGGCTGATGCAGAGCCACCCTTCCGTGCCAGGGGACACGCAGCGTCCCCACAGTGCCCCGCCGAGGGAGGTGCTGGGCTCTCCAGGCCACCCTGAGGGAAGGGGCAGAGCGGGAGCTGTGCAATGAGGCGGCTCAGCCGGGAGCAGAGGTGAGCTAGAGCCACTCCTCCTTCTCACAGGAGTATAAAAATACCAGCGTAACTTTTCTTAGCTTTTCTTTTTTGGATTTTTTTTTTTTACAATTTATAAAAAGCTTTTACCAAACCCAAGTGCGTGCTCCACTAAACTTCTGTTCCATCGTGCAAATTGCTGTGGACTTTGACTTCCAAGTTCACCTGCTTCACCTTCCTGCCTTTCCCCTCGCAGACGCCCCCGGTTTCCCTCAATATATTAATGTTCCTCACGGTGCAGTACCGGCTGTCCAGGGCCCTCTCCGCTCCCCTGGGCAGCTCCACCTTGGTGTTCAGGGGATGCTCCTCCGGGGTGGCTCTGGCAGCCTCCCGCTTCCTCCGCAGCTTGCGGCACTTCCTCGTGAGGAGGCAAACTCCCAAGAGCACCAGCAGCAGCAGGGTGACGGCAGCGAAGGCGCTCCCCAGGGAAGCGCCCGTTTGGGATAAGGAGGCTGCGACGGCGGCTTCCTCCCTCTCCAACATCAGTGACTTCATGTTGGTGCCGTTCTTGATCTGGTCGCCTTCGTTGTCGTAGATTAAGGAGTCGTCCAGCGTCAGCCTCCCGTCACTATCGACCAAGTCCCTGCGGCCGCGTCTCCAGCGGCGGGCGAGGGATCGCTGAACGCGAGGCCCTGCCCTGCTCTCTGGGCCGATGACGTAGATGACTTGCAGGTACCACTGGTGTCCAGCTTCCACCTTTAAGGAAGGGAAGGTGCGCACGCAGTTAATTTTAACCACGGCTTTTAGATCAAGGGATTTTGTTAAGTAAAGGCAGAGCTGGTTGCGTTTTTGTCCCGTTTCTTGTCAACAAAGTATCAAGAGAAAAGCTCAGTGTGTTTTTATGAGCACCTGCAATAGTACTTATCACCAAGCAGGTGTTCAGTTCTTGTCTGTGAGGTATGTTCACCTGATTCGTGTCAATATAAAATTATATACTAGGGCCGCATAGCAAAATGTGGCCCCTCACTATTGAAAGGATTAAAACCCTGACAGTCCCTGATTCAGTGCCTGAAAGCATCTTTGTTTTCTTGTGGTTCCCTCCCTTGCAAAGATAGTGTTAGATATTTGAGGAATGCCACTTGGTGCCTGAGAGAATAGAAGAGGCCTCGAATAAGCTCGTAAATCCATTGGTAACATAGACTCTGGGCAACAGTGTTAAAACAAGCATCAGCCTCCTGTGAGAAGTCCAGTGCCCAAGGACTGATGAGCTAATTCAATGACTATATCTGGGCAAAAGAAACCCAAAGTTCAGCCATCGGACAGGTGAGGAAGACCATCGGAGACCACTAGAGGACCCTGAAGACCACTAAAAAGACAATTCTGCATGCAGATTGAACTTTTACATATGTTAATGAATCCTCGGGAACCGTATGACTATGTATGACTGTATAGCATATAATCTTTGGAAATTTGCCGAGTCGGTGTAGCACTTATGGTGGAACAATCCCCAGTGCTGCCCAGCGCTGTTTGCTTGCCTCTTTTCGATAGATTGTAAATTTTAAATTGGAATCCCGTTTGGGACTGAATCATTTATCACATTGTCTATCTTTGGCAACTGCAACAATTAATTCAGGAACATCAATAATATGTTTTTAAAGATCTTCTTTCCTGAGTGCTTTGGAAAAAAAAAAAAAGAATCTTAATTGCCAGAATGAATTCCTCCATTTTCCGCGCGGAGTTTGCTCCGTGACTGGCTCCACTGCTCATTTATGGTACAACCCTATGTCAGGAAGCCCCTGAGGCAAACAGAGGTCACTGAGTTACCAAGAGGGCCTCTCTGGGGAGGGACAGAAGAGCCCAGAAATCAGGATATAAAATTCTGCCCTCAATCGAGAGCTTCCTCTGTGTCCCTCCTGTTTCTGCCGCCATCTGCTCGGCTCCTCCTCCGAGTCTCATACTCGCCAGCCTCTGCGTACAGAGAGGAACCGTAGCCGGAGGTCGCCTGCCCCTGTAATTGGGAAGGGGCGCGGAGAGCTCTGAGCTGCAGCTGCCGGGCGCGGAGAGCTCCGAGCTGCGGCTGCCTCCAGGGGAAGGGATGGCACTGTTTATGTGCCCCACCGCTGAACAGAGACGCTGATCTCTCACCTCGCATTTATACCCAGGCAAATCAAGGAGAGGCCTGCTACAGTCTGACCTGCACGTGGCAGATGGTCACCTGTACGTGAGGCTACTTCGCTTCACGGGGATCGTGTCGTGGGTGGGAGGGAGGCAGCACGTCCCACCACGCCAGAGGAGTCGCTCAAGGGTTGCCGTTACACAGCAGAAGGCTGCGAGGCCTACCCTAGTGTGAATTTGGTTTCTCTAGGCAGCGTCAGGCCCAGAGCCTATAATTCACAAAGTATTTGGGACGTCCTGGACAGAGAAGTTAGTCTGGGGCTACTGGTATCACTCGGTACGTACCTTGTAGAGAGCATCCACCTTGAGAGTAAATCCATCGACTCCGGGCATGCTGCTTACCGAATGAAACTCAGACAGTTCGGAAGCAAAGTGGGCATCGAAAGGCACATCGTGGAAATACTTATCCGTCACTTCTGGTTGGTTTCGGTCCTGGAAATCAGAGAGGCGTTACGAAGAGGAGGGTCATCTTTCCAAAGGGAAGCCGGAAGGCAGGTCACTAAATAACGCCCACCTACTGCTGCAGGGATCGACTCCAAGTGCCCAGCCTCCACACCTACACGCAGGCACGGGTGTTTCTTTAAACGCATAGCTCACTGCACAGAAAATATTTGACCTATATGGTTTGTAGACACTTCACACTGTTTTAGCACTGATTGGGGCAATATTTGGTGTGTAGAGCTCAAGATCAGAAGAGTTTGACCAGCCTGCTCAAATACGCGTGCCAAACTAATACCATTAACAGCACCCTCCTCCTGTGAGCGGTAACGGGGCTGCCAGCGAGGACGCTGGCAAATGGTAACTACAAAGCATGTAATAAGAGCTGAACGCATCTTGGGAGCTAATTGTAGATTCATACAGTGAAGGAAAGTTTCTGTGTAATGGTAAATAAATCTCCCTTTATGTGATGCCAGTCCTGTCAACTCCAAGCCATGGTAGTGGCAGATCAAGGGAAATTTTAAGAGTTTGGAGTTTGGTACATCAATTCTTCCTCATTTGTGGTTTGGGTTTGGTTGTTTTTGTTTTAGATTAAGAAATACTCATGGATAAAGACTGAGGAAAAACTGATCTTGTCTTCATAGTTTGCACCTGCCTGCCCAGTACCGCAAAGCCCACCACATTTCGCTTGTCATCCCTTTCTAGTCAGAATCGGTTCGGAGTCAGGGCCAAAACCCCCCAAACAGAAAGCAGAAGCAGAGGACGGTTTTGCACGCCAGTACTTCAGATCTCCCACAGACGCGGGAAGCGTTTAGCACAGGCACCATATTCTGGCTCTGGTTTTCTGCGGCTGCCCAAAGGTGCAGGTGGCTGGGAGGGTGGCGGGGTCAGCCTGGAGACTCTGCAGGATGTTGTGGGGTTTGAGGAAGTCAAACAGAAAAACAACAGTGTGCTACGTCACCTGGGACAGCCAGGCTAGTGAGAAAGGGCAGACTGAAACAGCTGAATATCCTTCCGTGCAGCCCCTCCCCGCAAGTAGGAAGGCCATTTAGTTCCCAGGTCTGTTAGGTCGGCAAGAGGCTGAGCGACCAGACTTTTCTGGACACCGTCACACACAAAGCTGGACATGGTGGTTTTGTCAACAGTGGAAAACTTACCAAGAGGAGAAATCGGTGTTTGAGGTGCTTGTTGGGTTGAATACAGCCATACTGGGGCCCCTCGTTATAGACGGTGCCCGTTGGGTCGAAGAAAGGCACGTAGCCATCCTTGCCCGTACACAGATAGACTTTTTCCAACTGCAGTTTGTAAGCAGCATTTAGGTTTTGTTCGGGGTTCCAGAGCACGCGGCCGTACAGGATCTGCCCTGAGGAGGTTGGGAGAAAAGCCGTCAGGTTAAATTCTCCAATTCAACGAGAGAACCACCAGTAGAGCCAAATGCACCAAACTACCCACGGCTCTGGGTTTCAGAGGGTTTGGATTTGTGTGGGCAGATGACAGAATACTGCGCCAGAGCACATTCTTGTCTCTGGTCATGCCATTGCAGGGCTGTAACAGGCTCAAAATGCCGTTTGTTGCTGTGAAAGAGGCAAAGCCAAACCTGGGGTTTACCCTTCTCTTTCAGAGGAACGGAAGTTGTGAAGACAGAAAACATTAGCTACAAGGAGAACAGTAAAGAAGAAGAAAAGAAATCCTACCCTTTGAAAAAGCCCCTTTGTAATCCATTTCTGCCAGAGACATTTCGGATTTGGTGGGGTCCATCAGAAACACCTTCTCATTGTTACAGAGCTGAAACTCCGTGTTTAGGGAGTAGACGACAGGAACCGGGCGGTTTGTCTGCTGGAAGGCAATCGGGATCAAAAATCTGAAATTGGGACAGGAAAAGAAAAAGGAGAGGTTTAGTTTGGACGCATCTGAAGTTACAGGCCGGTGACCTACGCAGTCTGCTTCACCCTTCTTCCCTCCTGCTTCACTATTTATAGTCTAGCAGCCCGTACTACGGTGGTATGGAACCCAAGGTGACTTGTTGCCCCTCACCCTGCCCCAGTTTTCCAGTAGTGGTGCAGGGCTCTGCATGACCAGCTGAAGCCTCCTCCCAACAGAATTGATTTTCTTTCTGTCTGGGGACAACCAAAGGCTACGTGGGCTTCTGCAGCCCCGAGGCTGAAAACTGCTGGCCGAGACCTATGATGGCCCAGGACAGCCCCTGTTCTGGTAATCCACAGTATCGCTAGACGTGACAGAGGAAAGGCAGGCACACAGATGAAGACAACTTTTTTTAAGAAAGTTCTTTTTTTTTTAAAGAAAGCAAAGACGTCTGCCTTGTGCTCAGGAGTAACAGACCCTGCCGTGCTACAGACTGTCGGGAGCACCCCGACCACCAGCCCAGCCCGGCAATCTTTCACCGCCCTGAGAAGGGACGGTCTCAGTTGCAGGGGGACTCCGAGCCAAAGCAGAGGTTCCTCCCCTCTCCTTTTCCCTTCCTGCTGCTGTTGTAGTGCGCCACACGCCTGCTGGGGCCACGCAACAACCCAAATGGGCTGAAACTGTTCTGCCGTGATGATGGGGACTCCTTACCGCTCAGGAGCGTGAGCCGTACAGGGCAGGGGCTTGTCTCCAGGCTCTATCCACGGCTGCGTGGGCTGCACCGTACAGGGGATTAAGAATATCGTGTACTCTCCAGAGTAGTCCTTCCTGGGAACAGGCAGGAGACACGGCAGTCACCAAACCAGACTCCAAGCTGTTCGCCCCAGCTGATGTGTTTGCCTAACATCCACCATTTTCTAATTAGTGTAAGCAGGCAAGACAAAGTTCATAGCAGGACCTCTCCCTCGCCTCAGAAATGTCCACCTAACTCCGGCAGTCTCAGGAGGGACAAATTTGACCTGCGGTGTTTCATTTGACCCTCTGTGCACGGAGCATTAACAGTCACAGACAGAGCTGATAATGAAAAGGAATTTTTTAAAAAAGTGAACCATGTATTTCTAGATCTTAATATACCTATCTCCACCAAGCATGGCACTGCTGATTAAGTCAGGAATGGACATGAGATCCTGCTTTTAACTTGCAGACTGCAAAACCACTTTGAATATATTGTCACCTCTGGTATCTACCTACCCACTGGCTTAATCGCTAGAAAAATGCATTTACAAGGAGATGAACTGATTTTCCCCCCTACTTACACCAGTAGAGGAGCATTTTCAGCCCTGACAGCGGCTCCCTGCGTGCCCTAGCTCTGAGCCCTTGAACAAGGCTGGCTCCTCACCACTTCACACTATCGCTGGGGCTGCTGAAAGGGTAACAGGGCCTGGATTTGAAACTGCTCCACCGCTGCTGTGACTACATGCACGTTCATTGCTTAAGAAGAACACTGTGCTGTGGGAAGCTGCTGAACCCACAGTGCTCACCTGTTATAGGAGCTGGTTGCTCTCCAGAGCTGGTAGGGAGAGTCGAAAGTCTGAGCACTCCAAAGCAGCTGCAGGTCAAATTCGATCCCTCCCAAATGGTCTGGAGTCATTAAAAAAGACTTGACATCTGGCAGGCTGTGGTGCTCCATTACAAAAAGCCCTGGGGTGAGGACAAGGAGGGGACAGGTAAGGCAGAGTACAGGGAGACCCCAGGCTGCACACCTCAGCACAGAGGGACTCCTCGTGGGAAGAGGGACTTGTTCTGCTACCTGTGTTTTCAGAACAGATCTGTATTTGTACCTTGATTGCTTCTTCTGTCAGGACTAATGCTCTCACCTCTGAACTTGGCTTGTGTCTTGAACTCGATAACCAGCCGGCCGTCCTCGCGGATGTAGATCCTGATTATCTGCAGCCGGGCTGAGAGAACGCTGTCCGTCTGAATCCCTGCACAGTGCAGCAAGAACAAAGTCACTGAGGAGGCCCTCACGTGGGCTCTGGCAGCCCCGTGTAGCTCCAGAAACATTTGAGAGCTCCAAAAAGGCACGGTTTAATCGGGTTCATCCTTCAGTGAGACAGCTATGCACTTCCTCCACTATCCACGTGTGCTGCCTAAGTCTCACTCAAGCATAAAAGAAGTAAATATACTGAGTTCCCCCCCATGATTAGCCTGTGAATGTAACTTGTTTTACAAATAAGTTGTAGATAATTGTTTCTGGGTACTCCTGGCCTTAATTTCTGAGTGGCCATCCATGAACAAAGCTCTGCGAGTCCCTCCCCTACAATTCTTAGTGTCACTGCTGGCATAATAAAATCCAAGGTGAGGCACTGTCTGTTCCTCATAGCCCTTTGAGCAGCAATACTGCTCAAGGCTGCAGGCAGGGGTTCACTGCACACACAGGCTCCAAATATTGTGGGAAATGAAAATTAACAAGCTGGAAATAAAAGACTCGCAGGCACAGGGTAAACCACACGCAGATGCACGGATATTAGGTCTTGGATGCAATGACCAGCAGAGGATAGGAACGATTTAGGGCTTGCTGCTGGGAGTATTGCTTTTTAACAAACAAGGGGATACTAAAGGAAAAAGTCAGTCCGTGAGGGTCAGGTGGCTGAGGAACGCGACTGCAGCTCCCACTCGAGAACCACTGCAAAGCATAGGAGAAATCGCTCCAAATATCCCGCAGGGAGCAACCTTGCCTGGCTGTGGCAAGTCTGGTGAAGAGATAGCTCTTCTCCTGCAGCACCTTCCAGGGCTCGGTGACAACTGTTCCCATTAGCAGAGAGAGGCTGGGGGGAAATTGCAGGCCCCTCACCGAGCTTACACAAACGCAGGCATACCTGGACTCAGCCTGCATGTCCTTCAGTGAGTGCTACCCATGCTCAGGACTGTGGTGGCAGTGCTGAAACTAAGAAAAAGGGAAAAACCAAGAACAAACCAATTCTCCTGTACCCCTTCAAATGCCTCAGACCTACCTGTCCTCCAGAGAACGGTATCGTAGAAAAAGGAGAACTCCATCTCCGTGTGATGCTCAAGAGAAGCCCAACCTCTCGGCGCTGTCACATAAATGTAGGACACATAGAGTGGGACGTGGACTGTTAAGAAGGACTGAGCAGAGTCCCGTACCTGTCAATAAAACCCCAAAAAGGTGGTTACGCACCTTCCAAAGGAGAGGCACTGGCTCGGACTCACAGCACCCCCTGCATTCATGTTCTGCTCTGCAAATGGTGAAAAAAAGCCAGAGTACCTGCAACAGAACTCTCCTTTTTAGTTCGGGACTATGGTTGTCCTAAACACAGGGAGGATAATGTGGGGACGAAGTATTTCTAAAGCAATAAAATGTCATTGCTATGCAAAGACTGAGCATTATTGACAAAGAATTAGCTGATTTACAAAGAATTTATTGCTGGACTGCCATTTGAAAAATAATAATGAACTGTTGGGAAAAAGTACGCCAGCACAGAGCGCTCCTCACATACTATGAAACTCCTACAATTAAGCCAGAGATGACTGTCTGAACTGTCTTTACCTTGACATGTAGGTACTTCAGACAAACCTGCATTTTAAATAAGGGTAAGTGCTAAAGCACACTGGTGTCGTGGCACAAAAGGAGCTGTGGTCACAACTTCACCTCAAAAACCCCTCAGTTTCCAATTCCGTGTATTAAAAATAAGCAACTCTGCTCGCTCAGGACCGGTCCTAAGAGTATATGAAATGCCACAGCTCTCTGGCTATATATACAACATTTATTATCTGCAGAGCGCAGCTGTACTCTGCAAGCCCCTGAGAGAGCTCAGAGAGACATTCCAGACCGGTTGGTGCCAGTCTCCCGTACTAAATTATGCAGTTGTTCAGTTCAAGTAGCTTCTCTGGATTTGTCCAAATAATTTGACCTATAAAAGGTAAGTTAACAAAGTATTCCAGCCTGGCAGGAATTAAAAGAGATGATGTTGGCCATAATGTTCTGACTGGGAATTTAATACAAGAATCAAATGTTGATATTCACGAGTGAGATGTATATATTTAATTCATCCACGAGAGGGCAGTGAGACATGTCTAGTAGTGAAAGCTGCTATTTTGTAGAAGAACATTTCTGGCTTTGGGTCAGCCAGTCAGTTAATTAAGAAATGACTTTAAAATTCCCATGACCTCGCTCCACTGAGGAGTATGAACTGATGTGCCTCTGCTCTGTTCTTCGCTCATTTATATTGGCTAAGAATGCAGTCAAAATTGTAAAAGAGCACAGGTGAGAATGTTTTATATTTCCAGTACATCCTTATATATAAAAAAATATATTTTACTGGTGCTCTGAAGACTAAGAGAATAAAACCTATGTCACCCCAACCAAAATAAACAATTTAAATGCATTTCACAAAGCACCGTTCTTCTCTAGGTAAAAAAACCCCATGCTCCAGTTGTACAGAGCAAAGCAGCAAACATACCTAGCTAACACTCATCAACACAAAGTGGAGCTTTGCCTAAGAATTGAGAAAGATCTGGATTATGTGGAAGAGTTCTGGATATGGCACCTCACCTGGAAGTCAGCGGTGACAGAGCCTCCGCAGACATCAATTAATTCAGTCATGTCATAATAAGCATCAAAAGTCCAAATGCAGCTCTTCAGGTTGAGGTGTTTATAGAGCTGGATCGTCTTCGGCTCTCTCACTGTGGGGTCAAACTGGTAAGGGCGGTCATAGCCAGGACCGAGAATGATGCTGTCATAGGTCACTTCATCCAGAAACCCTGCCTCTGGGATAAAGAGACAGCAGGACACTGATCACTCTGGATTTTAAAGAGCTTGGGACAAGTACTGAGGTCCCTTTTTCAGTCTCAAATCATGTCAGTGACTTATTGTATTAGGGACTTAACGGGCTTCTCTCCCTTCACTATCCTAGAGGTCAAACCGAATATACACAAGTACACAAGGGGAAAAATGTTATAGCAGTGGGGTAAGAATCCTAACAACCAAACTTATGAACCTACTAATGAAAGGTTGAAGCCAAACTTTAAGAAATGCAGAACAGCTCAAGTATGAAATGAACAGAATGAAGTACAACAACCACCTGCCCACCACGGAACAAGTGTGCACCCCATTACCCTGAGCATTAGAGACACAAACTGCCTTTTTAATTCGGCTCTGGCATTTACTTCAGCAGTGAATTTGCTTTTACTGCTACTTGTTGCCACGCCGGAGACCTCAGTGACACAGACACAGTGATCCACTTCCTGTGGATGCCCCTCTAACCGCATGGATATCACAAGGCAGATTTGAAAAGCAGAAAATCACCAGCATGGTGTCAACCTACACCCTCCTCAAACAGAGCAATGCTGCTTAACCCCTTTATCTTGTAAACGTTCCCATTCATCACATCTAGTCTTCAATGGGGCGACTCTATTCACTGCTGTTAGTACAGGAAGATTCATTATTGCTTACATAATGTCAAGAGAGCCCAGAGGAAGACAAAGCCTTCGTCTCTGCATTTCTTCACTGGCTTCTCCCTACCCCCAAGTTCAGAAAGCAAAATTTGGCTTTAAAAATTACCTGAGATGCCTCTGAGGTCTCTGATGGTGACCAGGTTCGAGCAGACATGCTGGTGCCTGTAGATAGACTCGGAGAGAAGGAAATGCAGATTGTGCAGCGGCAGGGTGGAGATGAGGGGCAGCATGCCGTCCTGATGGGGGATCTGCACCGAGATGTGGATTCTGGAACAAATAGTGGGTGACACAACAGAAAAAAGCAGCCCTGGCGGGCACGGGAGCCTCACGCATTACCCCACGCCTCACAGCAGCACTGCACAGACAGGGTGAGCCTGCTAGCACCAGCCTGATATTTAGTTTTAGCTGCATTTCCCTGTCTACACATCCGCTCCTTAAGCTGTCCCACCAACAACAATTCCCTGAGGGGAAGGGCACTCCCTCAGCAGAGCAGGGTGCAAGGAAGAGAGTGGGAACACTACTCTGAGCACCCTACGCTGCTCAAAAGGGCGCACTGCATGGAGGAATGTGGTTTCAGACACACATTATTTCTCCTCTGGACCCAAGCCAGCTCTGTAACTCTGGGGGGCCCGGTGAAAGACAGCGCTCCCTGCTTCTGCAGGCTCATACCTATTGGGATGCTCCTTGTGCTTGACATCCAAGTACTTCAGAGTGGCAATGAATGACTGTGCCTGGAAACCTCGGGCCGTCCCTGCGACCACAGGAGTGTGACAAATGGCACTGTCTGTGCCTATGGTAACCACGTTGCTTCTCAGTGGGGTCCCCACATGGCCAGCCTTGTCCACAGCCTTGGCCACACAGCGCACGTGGAACCGCCGGCTGAAGTAAATGCTGTCCAGCACCTGTAGGCAACGAGGATGGAAAAACATGCATGTGGGTCAAACACACCAGTGTAGCAAAATCACTTTGTCCTGGTGTTTTGAGGCAGTATGGAGGCGAGGCACGTGCAAACACAAACTAGGAGCGTGTGCGTGCCAATGTCTGCTTGTCCGCTTGGGCATGCAGGTGTGATTGGCCTCTTGTTACCTCGCTGCAGTAGATGCTCAAGTATGTCGAGTCCTTTACAGCTTCCTAACTCTGCCCATGTACTGAAGGGAGGGGAAGAGGGAGCCTGAGCTGTTATGATCTGCCAGGCTCCATCTGTCTCCTGCCACCAGGGATTACTGAAGAGTCTGACTGCTCACAGCTACTTCCCACGTCAACAAAAATGGTGCTTTTGGCAGGCTCAGTGAAGACCAGTGCTACATTTTCTGAACCCAAAAGAAAATAAAAAAATCCTCAAAGAAGCACCCACACGTCTCATGCCAATTGCCAAATCCGAGGAGATTTTAGGTTACTAAAATCTGTGTTACTAAAGCGTGCGCTACCCACTAAAAATGTCTCAGACTCATGCATGAGTTGGCATGGTCTAGAAACACACCTGTATGCCCGAGAAGAGCCGAGACATCACAGTTGGGAGCGCCTGGGAAAAGCCCTCAGAGGAAAACAGTAATTCTGTTTGTGGGGCAGGATGTGAACAGTCCAGGGACAGAGAGGTCTGAGGCCAGACGCGGAGCAATGTAGCAAAATGAGCGCCTCAAGGAACAGCGGTTCATAACTTGAGCAGGACGGAAGGAAAGCAGACAATCCCAGAGCCAAACCCTGGTAACACAGCTCACAGCAGCGTCCTGAGCTCTTACACAGGCAATGCTGCTTTTTCAGATGCATGACTTTTCAGCTGCAGGAACGCAACTAGATTTCACACGTGAGTGATCACAGAGTGCACAGACTGACAGAGCTGTCCCAAGCCCTTGCTGACTTACGCCATGTGCTCTTGCAGCTTCGCCATGCCGGTACCCAACCACGTACCTTATGGTTGACGCTAGTGAATGGTGTGTTGTCAGAGATGGTTTCAAAAGGCGACCTGGCTCCATTCCCGTCCGTGGGGGTTGCTACTTCCCAGCTGAACTGTATTGAAGACTGGTTGATCCCAGCCTCACTGCAGCGCTCCTTCATGACCGTGTACTTGGGGAAGTGAGGGTCACAAGGAGTGACACAGATGAGCGGATAGCCTGGGGAAGGGGATTTCTTAGCACCGTCCTTGGTCACTTCTTCCACACGGTCGTAATCAGCCAGGGTGACCACCTGTATGGATGCAAGACGGCAGCGTTTGCCCGGGGCTGAGGGGAGGGGCAGAAAAGGCAATCCTTCCCACATACTCCAAGCCTGCTACATCATTGCAGCTCTTAATTTCATTTCAGAAACCCCACTGGGATTTTCAGACTGAACTTGTACACTGTACTAAATCAGATCCATTGCAATGGGCAACTTACCACGGGAGGTGCTGGTAGAATCAGGCTCCCTGCTGCCTCCTGATCCAAAATAGTCACTATTGCAGTGCTGGTATCTCCAAGAACAGCTTCCACTGGGTCATCTGGACCCAACACCAGAGAAAAGGACTCATGCCACTCCCGGTCTTCATTGGACATGATCTCCACCTTAAACACGATGTGGTTCACACCTGTGAGAGGAAATGCAAGAGAAATAGAGGACTCGATTCATCATCAGATATTGCTCTGAAGTTCTCATAAAAAAACTGTACAGCCAGTCTAGGCTATGACCACTGAAACATGGTGATAAAACATGCATTAGAAATTTTATTTCTGCTCATTGCTACTAATAATTTAGCCCCTTCCACACAGGAGTCTACTCTACACATAAAACTCCAGTTATGACAACTCATCCAACTGATCAGGTGACAGATTTACTAGCAGGTGCCACCTGAGGATTAATAATGCCTGTCTTGTGTTAGGTGTCTGTAGTAAAAATCTATGATCCAAAGTATATCCCACCCCTGCTGCCAGCACCTCTGCTCTCTCACACCAGTATGTAGAACTGTTCGGTGAGGGGCTTCTTCGTCCAGCAACACTGTCTGAGCTGTCGCACTGGATTCTGAAAGGTCTCTGCTGAGTGTTACATCCTCTGAAGATCACTTTACTATCACCTGCCAGATGCTAGTCCTTCCTCTGCTCTGATCACCCTTCATTTAACAGTTCAGCCTTTTTGCATAACAAAATTATAGCCACAGCAGAGTGCAAGGCTGCAGCCCAGAAGAGTCACACTTTAAAAAAGACCACACAGTAAGTGGTCTATGCAGTATATTTAAAATACATTACCAAAAAAGCAGAACCCCTCCAGCTCCCACCAAACAAACCAAACCCCAGATCCTTCTCCTCCAATGGAGTATTGTGAAGGGATGAAATGTTGTACGTCAGAGACAACGTGGCAGGATTTGGGATGGCCTTCCCATTTTTTCAAGTGGCATAAATTACAGTGAGCAGAAAGTCTCAGCCACCTTGCTGTCTCCTTAGGCATTTACAGTCTGCCCAGTAAAGAGGTCACCACCTCCAGGCTTTCATTCCCTTCTCCTTTTCATTGCCCCGCTGCTTGGGCAGCAGCTTGGCACTTTGCTTATTGAGCGGAGAGGGCTGGTGCTCAGAACACCAGTGGCTTTGAACTGAGAATGATTAGGCAACCAGAAGGGGAGAGGGGAAAGGACATGTCTAATGCAAGGAAATGGGAAAAGTCTTGCATCCCACCTGTAATGCACTGAAGAGCTGGATAGGTGTTTCTTCCCACAAAGACTGTCATGAGCCCAAGAACAAACCCCAAATCAAGTCTAAACCCCAAAATCCAAGGGTATATTATGCCTTCTTACAGCTAATGCAGTTCACTTGACTGGGAGCAGTTAGACCTGTGTTGTGTTGTAAAAGTCATGCAAAAAGTGGCTTTTTCCAAATGTCCCTTCAGTGCTCCTTTCTGATATACACAAAATGTCACTGATCACGCCACCACCTCTAACCTTCCCTCCAAGGACCCTTTACCTGGGCTGAATTTGAGCATTCGACTCTTGGGATAGTAATCCACCCCAGCCTGAGCTGAGCCATCACGGGTGCTACAGCGGACTTTTGAGGTCCTGTTCTGATCCCCTCTCCGGACCACCTTGATATTTAAAACAGCAACACCCTCCGGGCCAGGCGGCTCCCGTATTTGGTACGCAGCTTCTTCAAACTCAATGGTGGGTGCTAAAGAAAAAGCAGTGAAGAAAAAGCCCCAGGTTTGCACACCAGCTGACTGTTCACAGATGAAGGGCATTCAGCAACCGGGGTGAGCTAAACTCAGCTCCTTTAGACTCTATCTACACATCTTCAGAGCAAGGGGCTCCTCAAGGCAGGGGCCAAAACTGCAGCTCTAAGGGTTGGATGTGAATCAGGGCAAGGGGTGGGGCAAAATCCAACACAAGTATTGGGCTACAGAGGATGGCAAATGATTCTCCCATCCCGTGCCTCCCACAGAACCACACGCCCTCAAATCCATGCCTGGGTGCTACAGCCCCCATTGGCAGTGACACCAGAGGGACCTGGCGTCCCCCTTCTTCCCCACCGATCTCTCCAGGCTGCGACACTGTGGAGGAAAGGCAACATCTCCCAGGGGAAGCACAGCAACTCCCTGTGCAACTGCAGGGGAATGGGAGATGGGACAAACGGTGGGTTCAAGCCACTGTTATTCAATCCCTCCCTCAAGATCAGTCCAGTGCACAAAGCCACCACATCAGTGACCTGCACACAGAGCTGTGACCATGCAACTGAAAGCATTCACGTGCACTAAATTAAACTGCAAACTGTTGATATGGCTGTGCTGACTACCTTGAAACTGCATCCTATACTAACACTCCTACATCCTGTTGAGTCTCATCGCTTACCATCTTCGTCATTGGTGATAGTTACAGTTGCCACGTCCATCTTTCCAATCCTAGCTCCACTCCAATGATTTCCGAGTGGGCTACCAAGATAGACCTGGAACTGCTCTTCTGGTTCAAAGGCAGAGTCGTCACTGATAGAAACACTGCAGTTCTTCACCTAAAGCCAAGTAAGCAGGAGAAAACAGTAAACATTCATAAATCCCTGGAAGCCACTTGAAGGCCACGCTGTACTTCACCGTCTAGGGTTTAATGTCTGAGTACTGTCAATCCTGGAAGAAACACTTATATTTCTAAGGCTGCTACTTCAGTGTGGACAAACCACGCAGTTACATGATGAGATACAGCAGTGAAGACATCTACCTCCACAAACCGACAGCTCTCTACTATGACAGTCCTGAGTCCTACTGGCAAGGAGGATTTGCATTTCACATTTTAACCATAGAATCATAGAATGGTTTAGGTTGGAAGGGACCTTCAGAGGTCATCTAGTCCAACCCCCCTGCAGTGAGCAGTTTTGTCAAGAAAGAAACAACCTCTTCAGAATCACATCATACTTCCAGGACCAGAAGAATTTGTGACTTTAAGCGGCTATGAAACCAGTTTGGACAGCCTCTGTCAGCTCCCTCTGACAATGCAGAGTCGAGGAGGAGACCTGAACCTCTCCCATCAATGGTTCTTAATTCTCCCTACAAGCCAGGTTCAGCTCACCTTCTCCCCTTTCAAGAAAGTAATGCGAGACTCCTCTGCGTTTCTCCTCTCTGCAAAGTCCTCCAGGGCCTCTGCTGTCTGGCTCTGTGTGTAGCACCTGACAGATGACTCATAGCTCAGGTCCCCAGCACGGAAGATGGGGATGTGCAGAGTACCCTCCTTCTCCTTCACTGTGTATGCATCCTTGGTGAACTGCATGCTCGGTACTGCAGGAGGCAATAAAGAGAGTCAAGTATTCAAGTTGCACAGAAAGAGAGGCGCTAATCGAGGCACACACACCCTAGGAGAGCTGCTGCATGGAGTCTGACAGCCAGAGAATAAGACAGCAGCTTCACTGTGCCTCATTACAGGATTTGGCTTCAAACAAACAAGTGACCATTACTGCCATCATCCCTCTCTAGAGCGGGGGATCAGCAGACCCCGCAGTGCTTCAAAAAGCAGCTCTCTCTCCTCATCACCTCTCAGTCACCTACTCTGACAGCTGGTGAAACTTGTTCCCTCCCTAACATTTTGGCACTGTTGCAACGTGCTGGAGAGTGAGACAGGGCTGGCGGTACATGGATGGTGTGTTTGCAAGGCATGTCAGGAAGGGGTTATATGAGGACTCAGTACTGAAATGGGTGCTATGTCTCAAAGTGTTATCCTGCTGTCGGTGGACAGACAGAAGAGTTTACAGCAGAGGGCAGACCTCAAAGATACAAAGGCAGAAATTATTATAGGCTACTACAGAGTCAGATTACACAGTGTGTGCTTTCCTTAGGCAAGCAAACACAAGAGATGTTAAAACACAAGAAAAGTAAACGTGCAGTGAGACTTCCTCACATAGTAAGGGGGACTTTGGCCCACAGAAAGCATGAAACAAGGACTGAGCTCTGAGCAGAGGAGTCAAAGCATGGCTGAAAGTGAGGGAACACTACAGGAAAATTTTAATTCTGCGCTCCCAAAGACTCCAAGCTCTTGTGGACAGCGAGCATGGAAAGAAACGGGGCAGCCAAATGGAATGGGAGGATCCCAGGAAAATGGGCTAAATTCAGCCTATAAATAACCTAACTTGGACTAGCCTCCTGCTGCGTGGAAGTGTGAAGGAAGAGGCTAGGATGGACCGGATAGAGCTGCCATGGATAACTTACCATCTTGGAAGATGTCATTAATGGCCACGATCGCTTGGAATGGCTTTGTCAGCTCAGCTCCATGGGGTGAGCTGAGATAAACAACAAATGTCTCCAGCCCTTCTATCACCGGGTACTGTGCATCATCCAGGATTGTCAGCGTGCAGAACTAGAAGGAAAGCAAAAGTCCGGCTTTTAGAGATGCAAAGCTGTCATCCCTCCTGGCGCTCCCATTTGGGTGTCTAATGTAAAGTCATTACATCAGGCCTTTTCTGAATTCGTTAAACAATGGAAATAAAGTTCTAGATAAATACGGCGTATCATTTCAGAGAATAGGCAGTTGTCTTTATCCTGAGAGAGGTGGCCTGACCGAATCTTCTCTGGCTGTAGGGCTGATCAGATGTGAATCTGTGCCTGGCAGATTCATTAACAATTCTCAAGTGTCCCTGAGAGGATTTTTAAAACAGGCAAATGGCAAATGAGTATGCACATGAACAAGAGAAAAGTGTCACCAGACAGAACAGACTCATCAGGAGTCAAAGTGGCTCCTCACCTCTTCTGTCTTGCCTGGCCTGAACTCTATTTTTCTGGAGCTGGGGACATAATCGATTCCCGGGCTGGCAGACGGAGGGTCTGACGTCCGAGTGGCACACCACACCGAGATGGGGGTTGAGAGATCAGGTCCCTGTCGAAGGACTGGAATCTCAATGTTTCCTGCACCACCAGTTGTACATGAGAGGGAACCAAGATGAGAAAGCAGCCACATACCCCAAAACCACTCCTTTCCCTTCAGCGTGCCCTTCTCCCTTCACCACTGCTCCTGCACTCAGCGCAGGCTACTGCAGAGAAGAACCCCCAACCTTCCCACAGGGGCAGAGGGAAGAACAGAAACCCTTTGCAGATCTTTTACAGGGCTGCTGTGCCCTGAATCGCTCCTTCTGATACCGCTTCCTGGTGAAAGCACCCTTTCATGGCAAGCACCCCAACGCGGTGTGGAGCAGCCCTGGAGGAGCCCCCCGCTACTCTTCACCTGCGGCCTCGCTGACGGTAAAAGTAGCGTTCCCCAGGAACACTGTAGAGGCATCGTTGGGTCCACCGATGAAGACGCTGGCTGAAGCCCGGCTGCCAATGCGTGCATTATCTGAGGCATCGGCCAATACGATCTCAAACTCCTCCTCTTCTTCATATTCGCTATCATCGATCAGCATGACGTCACATGTCGTCATGGCGACACCCGGACCGAAAACAATGCGGCTGTCATCCGACATCCCCCGGGACTTGAAGTCGGAGCCGGATTCCAGCATATAAAGGCTGCTTCCCTTGGCTGATTTCGGGACAGTGTAGCAGACGGCAGACACAGTGCTGCTGGTATCCCCTAAGATGCAACAGAAAAAGACCATAACTCTATGGAAATATTTTTACTCTATTTGGTGGAGACACCATTCACTTAAATAATAAAGCAGCATTCAGAAAAGATGGTGAGGAGTAAAAAAGAACACCATCCCTGCTCCTAAACTTGCGTAAAAGCTGCCTTAGGTCCGGCTTCCAGCCATGTGCCAAAATTGCACTCTTGGTTGCTATGATCAGGAANCCAAGTACCCTGCGTTGTTGCTTGTCATTTCAGCTGCACAACTGTCATGGTGCACAACACAAAGCTACTACCAAAAAAATCAAAGAATCGCCCCAAAATCCTAGATAAGCAAACCCAACGGAACACCATTTGTTTTGAGGGTCACTGTTATTTGCCTGCCAACAGGAAACAGTCGTTTGCCTGAGCCTGACGAAGGTGTATACTGCAAAGACTCCTCAGCAGCTTTGCAGTAATCCTAGTCTTGTGATAAAAAGACTGCAGGATACAGGCACTAAACCGCTTCTATTATCTATAAAGTACAGAATTAAAATCCAAGCTCTAGGCAGTCACGCATACTTCACAGTCTGTCCGCAGGTGCCTCGCTTCTCTCTGTCCCCAATTTACTGTTGGCCACAGTCTCCAGGGCTTCCCATCCACCCTCTCTGCTGCGCAGGTTCAGGCTCTGCACGTCTCACCCACAGCAGCACCTGCGAAGCCGCTTTCCTTCCCATGCTGCAGAGCCCCACAGGAGCACAGAAAATCATTCTGCCCGGCTCAACCCACCTTTCCTTTCAACAGGAGCAGAGAGAAAACCAGCGCTCTCGCTGACGTGGTACGTCTTCCTGTCGAACTGCAGGGTGGGCTCGTCCTCTGCATCCGTGATGGTGACCGTGGCCCGGGTGACGTTCCCCAGCAGAGCGTAGGCTGGCATGCTGAGCTCCACAGCAAAGCTCTCCATGCTCTCAAAGATGTTGTCATCGTTAATGATGATGGTGCAGGCCTTGGTGTCCTCCTGCTCCTCAAACTGCACCTGGAAGGCAGCAAGTAGGCTGCTCTCTTTGGACTGGGTTCTGAAACTTTCTGTCCTTCCTGTCTTACCCTTGCCTGAGTCACATACCCTGTGCACAGGCGGCATCAGACACTGACCTTAACCAAGGATAAATGGCTAGTGGAGGTCAAAGGCAGCAGCAAATGCTGTGCATAGGCTCCTACCCCTTCTGATCTCAGTCGTGGTTTTAGCCTTTTGCATGATCAGGAATGCCATTCCTACTCAGGCAAGCCTGTAACATGGGTGGTCTGTCAGAACACCACTGCAAAGCTTCTCTGCCCACATAAAAAACTGATGAAAAAAAAAAGAGACCCCCTTCTGAAAGCAAATAAACCACTAATTTTTAGAAAGGAAATAGAGTCTCCTTTGTCTTTTTATCAGTTCTTTCATCCAGGCCTGATGGCATGCATGGTCAGACCTTCCCCTTCCTGGTGTCCCCAACCTACCTGCCCTGCGTACTCCACGTAGTCCTGCTCTCCCGGCTGTGAACCGGAGCTGGAGGTGGCCGTTCCCTGCTCTGTGCGGCACAAGACAATGGCATACTGGTTGAGGTTACCGATCCGTCTCACGGTGACGCTCACAGAGCCTGCGCTCTCTCTGACGTTGTAGCTGGAAACATGTCAGATACAAATAACAGGCTGTGGAGCAAACCCTATGTGTTTGCACTGATACTGAGCACCACAGCCTCAGGCTGACTGTTGGCTCCACGGAAAAGCTGAGGGACACTAATAATCAGGGACATGGGCAGATGGCAGCTATTCAGCAACCCATGCTTTAACCCGACTGGCACTTCTCCTCACTGACAGGCACATGGGTCCCCACTTCCATACCGGCTGCTGCTGACCCCTGCCCAGGAATCAACGGTGTTAATTCAACAGGAATGCCATGTGTGGTGCTACAGGGCACAGCAGTGAGGTCTCAGTCCTGAATGCGTACCAGTGAAACACAGGCAGAAATGATGGTAACTGCCCCAGAATTTCATTTCCATGCTGTAGGTCCAATCACATATATTACAGAGCTCAACCTGCCTCACTCTAGATAAGACCCTGTCTGTCAGAAGAGTGCTGTAAGCCCCATGCCATTTACCTGGTGTATGTAAAGCTGAGGAGAGACCACTGGACATGGAAGACGTTTCCACTGATCACATTGGGTTTGCTGTCCTTCACTAGGAACTGAAAGCTGTCTGTGGTCTCCTGAACCTTGTCCTCATGCATCACGTACCGAATGAGGCCCTGGTTCACATCCTCTGCAGGGAGGAGACATCCAATGAGCCAACCCAGCAATTCAACGGCAGTTTTATAGATGAGCAGTGCAGAGACATGCATCTGCATGGCTCCAGGGATTGGCTTCTCCACACGTCCTTTATGCTATAGCAGCTTTTCTAACTTCCTTAGTCTTACCTGTGGTAGGAGCCAACCTACAAGCTGTGACAAGACATTCCCTTACCTAGTCTTTATCCATAATGGCTCATACTTAAAAATAAGGTAAATTTAAAGTAGCTTTGTTGAAATGCAAGAAATAAGAATTTGCCTGGGCAGTACATATTTCATCTCTGTTCTATAAGCTGTCATGTTCTAACAGGGCTCATTCTTACTGCTGACATGGTTCGGGCTCTCTGACCTTCTGCAGTATATGTTTCCCAAGCTTCAGCCCTAAAATAATGTAGGTCTCTTCCCCATTTTTTCTTTTTCCTGAGCACACGGGAGGCCAGGCGTGGCTGGCAGGGCCCGATGAGAAGGGACAGGCAGAACTGCTGACTGCATTTGTACAGGACCGAATGTAGTGTGGTACGAGGCTCTGAGAACAGTAGAAATGCTAAAAAAATGCTAAAAAAGGCTGTGCTGCATGTTCACGCTCAGCCTGCCTGAGGGAGTCTGGAGAGAGCAGCAATCCGAAGGAGCACAGTGGTGTAGAAAGCAGTTACTCCCTCACCTCCCCCTACTAATGGAGGGCCCCTCAGTCCTGCAACAGTGCACCTCCCACATGTTGTTGACTCTGCACTGATGGCTAAACATCTACCAGACCCTGTGATGATTAGATCCACATGCAGTATCTACAACTCCTCTTTACTGCCCCAAGTCAAATCTCCAGCTCTAACAAGTCTAGAGAACCTAAGTGTGCTACAGGACACAGGTTGGCATCTGTAAGAAATTAGAGGATTTCTGCAATTGGCAGCAAAGTTCAATTCTTATTTTTGACACACCTTTGAGATTTGCCCCTTATCTTCTCCCCTCCCACTCCCCCCCACCACCCCCAGCTATCCTGACAAACTGAAGCAGCTGAAGGAAAAAAGCAACAGTATACAGTCCAACTTCCATACCCTGCGTAAAGGTGGTCACAGTTGTCCCTGGTTTCAGCTTGTTCTCCACATAACCATTTCTAGGACCAGTTGTTATCTCATAGATCAGCTGTTTGTCATCTGTGTCAGGGTCTGTCGTCAGTAATTCCTTCTTAGTGATTAGATTGGTTGCCTGGATTAAAGCCAAACCAAGGGAGTAAAACTCTGGAGATCCAGCATTGCGAGTCTGATTGACTGTTCATCCAAAAAGCCCAACCATCCCTCTGTCAAACAGTGCTCCAGGGGGAAAAAGCTAGGGGATGTAAAAGCACAGAGCGGCCTTGAAGAGACTGATGCCCTACAAGGTGTTTGACAGGACAAGAAGGATTCAAATTCTACCTCACATATGATTTGTTTAATAAAAAAGCATTGTGGCTCAAAGAAAAGCAAATTCAGAACAAGCTGCCCAGCCCTGTCTAGCTGGGGCTAAAAGCTATGACAACTCTTTTGCCTTCACCTGGAAACCACTGCTCCATGACCATGCTGATGGTCAGGTGAGGCCTGGCTTTGTCCAAAACATTTGCAAACAGCCTCAGGGTGAACGATTTACTCAGGACAGTTCACACTGCTTTAGTGAGCCTGCACTAGGCCTCTTTCAAATGACCTCACATGAACTGCTTCTAGTTCCACCACATTTTGCTTTCTCTTTAAAGAGAAAACACCTTTAACAGCAGGAGAAAAAGAGAGAATTGAACTGCCTGAGGCTGCAGGAGACCTTTTTCTCAAGTCAGGAATTTGAGCCAAGATAGCCACTTCTTAATACAATTTCGTACTACAGTGTCTTCCAACCCCTTTCCCTGGGAAGAGCCCAAGTATTTCTTTGCAGTTAATGCTGGGTCCTCAAAAACAAACATGAGAGAGAGTCTCCTGGGGTTTTGTTTGGACTTCAGCAAAGCAAAGGCATGTCATAGCAAGAAATCCCTATACCACATTTCTTTGAAAGCCATATAATCTCTACGATTGCTGCTATGGCACATAATCAAGACTTCTCTGCCATCAGCAAAGCTGAAAACATACCGCCCTGGGGAGGAGGGAGGAGGGACAGGATGTGTCCACTCAGGAAGGCGGGCAGGAGCTGTACTGCACTGCACAGCTCCTGCAAGACCCAAGAAGAGCCAGACTTGGTGGTCGTGCTGATGTAAGGGAAGGAGGTGGAAGCAATTTAATGCCCTGGAACCACGTTGTCTGGTTAGCTAATGGAGCTGCAGCGCAGGCATCCCTGCACACCTCTGCCTTTTCCAAGGCAATTCGTGGGCACAAAGGGACATATGTTCACTATCACAAAAATAAAAATGCTGAAGGATCAGGAGGTTCTCCTGTGAAGCTCCTTCTCCTGGGACAGCCTGAGAAACAATCTAAGCTGAACCCAGGCAGGCAGTTACCTTGCCATCCACGTACTCCAGCCACTGCAAACCCAGGTTGGTGACGACCCTGGGTGTCCCATCATCCACAGAGAGAATGTCCACTTTGAAACGCTGTGGTGCTGCTGTCACAACCTGACAAAAGTTCAGGGAGACAGCTGTTAGTTTGGGAGTTAGAGCCTCATCCGCCATATTACCAACTTTGCTCCCTTCAGCTCTGTTGGGATCAAGGTCCCAGGGTGAGTTTGCACACACAATGGCCGGTACACCAGGGAAGAAGTGTATGGCATCACGTAACTGAGAATACTCAGCCCTTATCTTCAGTGAAGAGACAGCAGCTAAGTCTCCCTTCCTCTGAGAGGGGGTAGCTTTCTATTAGCTGCAGAAGGTCTCCCTCACATCCTTTCTCCTCCCCTTACCTTCTTCCCCCCATCCTCCATAATGAAGAAGGGATTAGTCCCATCAGACACAGTGAAAGTGAAGCGATCCTTCAGCGAGTTGCTACCATCATGACTGTAGCTGATGCGGTTCTGGTAGATGTCGTCCATTGTGAAGGTGGTGGCTTGGTGGTAACGCTGCCCATTGCCGGTGCGTTCAATCAGACCGTGCCGAGGGGGCTGCAGGACTGTGAATGTGATGGACTCAGCCTGCACCAAGGAGACAGAGTGGCAAAGCTGACGAGATGACCCCACGACCAGGACAGGCAGGTCCTTCCAGCTTGAGATACCTGGAAGGGACTCTACGCCCAGGCAGCCTTCCTAGCACAGTGTTTCCAGCCAGGGGCTGAAACACAGCACCACACGCTGAACTGATTCACCCTGAGCCCTGCCCTGTCTTTAGCTCTCTCCCAAGGTGACCTTCTACAAAACAACCCCAATCAGGGAGAGCTGGGCTAGACACATCACACCAAACTATTGGTTTGGCTGGTCTGAGACAGCTCCCACCTTTGTGACAACCCCTCGAACATGCTGCAGCCATTCTAAGCAACGTGCCCCATGTTACTTCTGTTGGTGTGGAAGCAGCGATAACCTTTGGGGCAGCATCTTGGCTCAGGGCAATAACAGGCAGCCAGGAGCTCTCTTGCTGCAGGGAAGCTGCAGTGCAGCGAGGTAGAGACAACATGACACCGCCTAGCCTCCGGCCAGACCCAGGAGGAAGACAAGGAAATGTAATTTTCATATGTGCTAGGCATAAACTCAGTGGGAAGAGGCAAGGGGTGGGGGTGTGTGTCTTGCCTTACCTCTGTGTCAGCATCTGTTGCTTTAAGCTCAAACTCTGTGATGGTTTTTCTCACACCTTCCTGAACTGTCATCCCGAGGCTTTGCACTACAGGTAAGGAGTCATCCACAGGGTTTATGGTGATGTCAAACGTCTGGCTCACCTGGAACAGGAGGAAAGGCCTCTCTTGATGAATTCACTCTACTAAGAGTGCAACTCCATTGAAACAGTAATGCCTTAAGGAGACCACAGTGATCCACTGGGTTTGGGTCACTTCATTTTGGCCTTGTTTAGTGAGTAAACAAGAACTTCTAAGCTCAGATCTTGTGAACATGACCTCTTCTATCCCTCCCCACTAATTTATTCTTCCTCTTTCTGTTATATTTATGGACATCCACTTTTCCCTTCCTCCCTTATTCTACTTTGTCCCTCTCCCTCTATTTGCAGCTGATTCTTCCCTTTTAGACAGTAGGAAGGAGACATTTCTCAAGGGTCTCATTGTGCTTCTGGGTACGTTGTCAGTGCACTGGATCAAAGCTGAGCTCCAGGAGCAATTGCAGATGAAAACCAGAAACTGAAATCTTGGTAAAACCAGTCTCATGAGGCTACATCTCAGGTGGCTCTCCCTTCCCTTCACAGGGCTCGCTCCCTTCCCTGTGTACATAAGATCTCTCACAGCAGGGGAAGTAAGAACACCCACCATTGCCAAACGACAAGTCCATGTGTGGCTTGTTTAATTTCCTTTGCTACATGTAACTGTCTCTCAAGCATGAAAAAGGAAAACTGACTCCTATCACATCCTACAGAATCAGTAACTTGCTCTGACTCAAGGAAAAAAAATGTGCTGGGACTTACCTCATTTGTTCCATCAGAAACAGAAAAGGTGAACTCATCCATATGCTTTTCGATGTCACTGGTGTGGACGTACTGGATGCTGCGAGAGGCCAAATCTGCCTGGCTGAAAGAACTAATTTTTGTCCCTAGAAAAAGAGCAACAGGGGAAAATGTGCAATAGAAAGAGCGAGGCAGGGAAAAATATAGGGAGCTGGACATATCTAGCCATAAGCACTCAGTCCTGGCTTGTTCTGCTCCAATTCAGGCTATACCATGAACCTCAGCTGAGCCAGGCGGCATGGAGCCTCCTAAAAACTCCACTTAACAACTTTTAAATTAATGTAGTGGCACCCCTTCTGCAAAAAGAAGTATAGACTTCTCCCCAGACTTACAATTTTACAATGGCACCTCACACTGCCAGGACACCATGCTGGTGATGGGCCTCTCAAGGCAGAGAGCGAGAGAGAAGCTGCGAGAAAAACAGTAGATGTAACGCTTTGATTTTCATTCCTGTGCAGGACTGGTCTAACCAGGGCATCGCTGAGTATGGGCAAAAGGTTTCCTGGTCTCACAGCAGTTTTCAAAAAAGCCTTCAAAGTCTCTGCTCTCTTTCCCCTCCCTGTGCCCCTGCATTTAGAACGGACCAAGCCCCATTTTCAACACTGACTTAGAGTGCCACCGTTGCAGGTCATTAGGTGCAACACAGACGCAGAAAGGTACCCGACAAGCGTTTTAAAAAGCACTTGAGCCTTTGACTCTCACCCCTGCATTTGACAGTTTTACTGCTCTTAACAGCAACAAAAACCCTGACAAAATGTTTTTCACCGGTTTATCATATTAAACAGCTACTGACAAGTACTGGCCACACTACAAATGATACCAGGATCTGATAGAAATAAATGAGCCAAAACTGGGTGACTGGCCAAGGTTTCCTCAGAGCTCATTAGCTTTAAAGGTTTGTGTTCTCTTTTGAACACTCCAGTACTCTCTCCTTAGGTTTAGGTCATTTAAACCTTTTTCAGTGTGACTCTGTATCTTTCTTAGTCCATCACAGATATGAAAAAGCACAGAAATCAAAATCGTCACATTTTAAATAACAGCAGGAATAAAATCCTTAATCCAAGCTCTTTCAGGTCTCCAAAGTACAAGATCTACCATTTAGTTTGCAATTTAAACAAAAATATTGCAAGTTTTTAATTTTCTCTCAGCAGGGGGCTTACTTATTATAACTTTCATTCATTATTCCTACCCTTTCAATGTGTTTGCCAGAGGACATCTTACGCTGTGAGAAGATGAGGCAAACCACACACAAAAACTGAGCTGCACAGGGACTGTCTGCATCTTGAAAACACGCAGCAGATATTTCCACTTTCATCTCATGTTAATGAGAAATCTAATTCTAAGAAGAAATATAATCGTAGATGACTGTAATCTAAATCAGAAGAGCATATTATATGACAGCATAGATCTAGACTAATTCAGTCAGAGTGGAGTAGGACACTCATACTGTCAGTGGGCATGGAAGGCAACTCTAAAATTCAGATCACATTTGCAGGTAATTATTTTCTGAGTTTCACAGGATTGACCAACCCCCCCCCCCACGCCCCCCCAAACTACCAGAATTAATTACCCAGTGTATCCATCACACCACAACGTAGCTTTCTTTTAAACTAACGCAGCGGTTATTTCCCTTCCTCTCTCCAAAGCACAGCTGGGAAAAAAGGCTGATGCTTAGGGATCAAGGGACATACAGGCCAAGATGGGTACTGAAAGCAAGTTGTCTGTTCACCAAGGTGGGCTCTGTTACCATGGACATTAGGGGATGGATTCTTTTTGGTGTTGTACTATACTAGTCACAGAAAAGGCTGAAGGTTTGCCTGTCATGCAAATGCAGCAATCTGAATCTCCTGAAAGAGGAGATTCACACAGCAGCAGCAAGCTGGACTGATCTGCGAAGTCCACCAGGCAAAGTTACTATGGGGCATAAACTCACCCAGAGGCCAAACAAATCCTCATCTGTGATTATCGGGCTGCCTTGCCTCCACTCACCCTATTCTCCAACTCTCTGGACTAGTGACCATTTGATTTCTAACAAGAAACGTAATTCTGTGCTGCTGCCTCCAAGCACATTTCTCCTGCAGTGAACCTTTAGGGTTCAAAAGCCCTACAGTGCTTTGGTGCTAGGAGTACCCAACCAAGTAAAATACCGCTCTGCTAACCTGGGGAGGCCGCATGCTCCAGGTGCCCCAGCTGTGGCTGCTTGGTGAGCTTGTACTGGAGCTGGGTCGGCTCACTGTCCTGGTCAGTGGCAGAGAGCTGGAGGGTTGTGATCGTCTTTGCTGAGTTCTCATCTAAGACCAGCCCTTTGTTAGCGATGATGGAGGGGGGAAATCTGTCCTCTGGAAGGGTTAAATACAAAGCTGAGTTAGGAGACAGTCACCCTCCTTTCCTTGGTGTTATTCAAATCAGGTACTTGTGCTCAAGCAAAAGGCAACTTACACACAAACACCTCCCAGACTGGTAATTCTAAACCAGGTACTCGGCATTAATTGAGGGGAGGGTAATATACCATCTTAAAGACAATCTAGACAGTGTGAAGATACTTAGGGGAATTTTTCTGCCTTTTTCAGTGAGTTTATCAGAAGCCAAAGAACTAATCCTTACATGCATGAACTCTCCCCAAGCCCCAAACTTCAAAGGCCTTTGAATTAACAGCGAATAAAAACTACATCTCAATAATTACATCTTAACTTGCAGTACATGTGGGATGGGAATCTAGGAAGGCCTCAGCTCTGCAGCAAAGAAAACATAACTTCAGCACTATCTTTTACCTAATACACTAATATAAAAAACCTGGTCCGTCAGTTTGTTGCCATCTGCATCCATCACATCAAAGGTGAAGGCAAAATTTCCACCAGGATCCCCTTTCTTGTGACTGTACGCCACTTGCCCTGGAGAGAGGGACAGGAGAAAAGATGTGGTTTATTACAGGCTGCACCATTTAATTCCTAGTTTGGAACCAGGCTGGCACTATCAGCCAAGGGACTTGGGGCTTGGCAGAGCTCCTGGATTTGGATTTCATTACTTTTTATTCTTTTTCTCCTGCTGAGAGAGACTTTTTAACGCTTGCTTAATGATACGTGTTTCTGTTCTAACAGAACAACCTTATCTTACTTCTTTCCCTCTCCCTTCCCTGTCTCATAAAGATCACAGAATTACAAAATATCTCAAGTTGGAAGGGACCCATACAGACCATCGAGTCCAACTCCCTGCTCCTTGCAGACTACCTAAACTGGCCACATACTACTTGCCATGACTATCTGAAATCAAGCACTCTCACCTTTATTTATATCAGCCTGGGTAAAACTTTTGACAGGTCCTTCGACAGAGATCTGGACTGTATTATCAATTTTGGTCAACTGCAGATGGCCCACGTTGGGATCCTTCTTCATGACAAATCTAATCGCTGTGTCTTCTGAATAAATAGCTGCTGCTTTCAAGTGCTGATCTGTGAGGTATGCTGCAGAGCCTGGACCAGAGAAAGAAAGTCCACAAACAGCTTCAGCCAATCCAGCTAAGCGACTGGTTTAGACTGGACCACATAGCAATACCAAGCAATACCATTCTCCTCCCTCTCCCCGTACCAACTGGGAGCTGCAGGCCCCTGTTGACAGCTAATGTGGGTGGCTGTTTCTTTGGCAGCTCCGTGAAGAACTCCAGCCTCCCCATCTGTGTGTAGAGACCATCTGTGATGGAGAAGCCAAACTCGTCTGTTTGTGCTGCTGCACCGCTCTGAGTATAAACGATCAGCTCATCCAAAATGTCCTGGTAGGTGAAGGATGAGCCCACCGACAGCACATGTCCACGCTCCGGGGGCTCCGCAGCAGTCTGCCTCCTGCAGAGGTGTCCTGACAAACAATAGATGGATGAAAATTATGGGGAGAAGACTGCTGGGGACTCTTTCTGTGCCAGGTCTCAGTGGGATGCACAGAGGTGGACATAGCCTTACCAGAAAAACTGAAGGAAGTTATCTGCTTATTGCCAAAACTGGTAAGAATTTGGTGACATACATGAGATCTGAAAAAGGGTGCACAGCCCTCACTAGTTTAACATGACACTAGCCTTCACTTGACACCCTGCCTTGCTTTACCACTGCAGATAAATGCTAGTTGCTCAGCTCTTTGGAACTAAACCCTGCAGTAGGAAACGGGGTAACACAAAAGGGAACTTCCCAGGGAAATGCATGCAGTCCCCCTTTCCCCTCTCCCACAAATAGCAATGGACAACTCTCAAAGAATAGGTCTGTTCTGGAGCAATATCCCTCTGCAGCTGCTGGCCCAAACACAGACTAAATATGCTTTATACAAATGTGTCAGGCTCCTCTCTCACATCAGGGGCTATTACACACACACAGATACAAAGACACACTGACACAGACACACAAAGACATTCTCTCTCTCACCCCCTCAGCTTGTCAGGACTTACCATGTTCAGGGCTTTTGGTAACCATGATGACAAGCTCACTGTTCTGGGTGTCCAAGTCCTGCAGGTTGAGGGAGGCGTTGGTAACGACCACACCTGAGCCCTCATGCACTCTGACAGGCTCCAGCACCATCTTTGGGGGCTCATCGTTCTGCCGCTGCACAGGTCCCAAAGGCACACAGTCAAAAAAGGGAAATGGCCAAGGGGAAAAGATCTCTGCCCCCCTGAATGAAATACAAGCTACCAAATGACAGTACTGGTTCTGATTTCCATTAATGTGCTACACCAGTCTCTCCACATCTATCCAGCATCATGGCTGCTTCTAAGAAGGAGGAGACCCCAGAGAAACAAGCCCCGGGGAAGAGGCTGCAATGCACAACTGTTCTCTCGCGTCGCAGGCAAATGAATTATGTGCCTGTACTAGGGGAAGGAAACAGACAGGAGGAAGGAAACTCCCTTTAATCCCCTTCCCAGGTATTACAAAGGAGCGAGCAAAGCTTGCACTTGTGTCTATGTGAAAGGAGAGGGCTCTGGCAGCCAGTGAGCACAGGCGTACCTGAATCGTGATGTTAATGCTCTGCACCTCAGACTGGCTGAAGCCATCGCTCACGTAAAAGCTGAAAACATCACTCGTTGGCTCGATGCTTTCATGGATGCTCTGGAAGTAGTAAATGCTGTTCTCTAGTACATCCTGAAGGGAAAAGGATGCATCTGCGGTCACAGCAGACTCGCTCTGCGGGCCAAAATTCTCACCTGCAAACCAGAATACCACTAGTGAAAGGATGTTCAATTTTCACTGATAAACTAAAAATAGAAGCAGCAGGATTAGGAGAAGAATGGCACATTGTGACGGCTGAAGGACGTTCATTCCTACAACATGGATTTCACACATCTTGTGACCTTTGTAGAAAGCAACGTCTGCTGCATTAGTGCTGCGTTAGAGTAGGCATTAGGGAAGCTGCAGTTTTATGTGTAGTACAAGCAATTACTTAGGCTTTCTTCAGAGATGAGACAATGGCTAACGTGCCATCTGGCCTCAACACAATCTCTACACCAAGCTTCGCCTTGCAAAACTAAGCCAAGAAAATCACCCAGTTGTTGCCTGTTCAAGGAAAGGCTCACCATTACCAAAATGGCACGAACTGGAGCTCATTCATAGGACACAATTAGGAGGGATGACGTGTAATAGCAACCTGTGCTCTCCAGAAGAAAGGCAACCACTGTTGTAACAAGCCACGACACTGGCCGACCCACAGTGATATTTTACAAAGGCAAGTTATGATTTAAGTAAAATGATATATACCACTCCTGTTAGGACCACATACAGGATTAAGCAGACAAGCCTCCTGGATGAACATCTTTGGACAATATGGTATAAATCCTACTGTTTCTTGATAATACAACGTGATACAAGAACATTAGCAGCCATGCTGTGCCACAGCTCTCACAGCCTTAAAGCTTGCTGGGACATTTAGAGGAATTTAGCAAAGTTTGTTCTGCCTAAGAAGGACAGCCAAAATAAAGCATGATGAAAATACAACACACGGGCTTGAAAAGGCTTTTAACGCCCCAGTCTCACAACACAGACCAGTCTCCAGCAAACAAGAATTAGGAGGAAATGCTCCTCAGAGACAGCTTCTCTCGTAAGACTGACCTTACAAGCTCTTTGTGATCAACTGATGCCAACCACCACTGCACTGAGGAAGTGCAGTGAGACAGATAGAATGTGCACCAGCATGGCAATTCCTATGTTTCCTTTCATCAGCCAGGAGGAAGAAGAGACAGCCAAGCAGTTTACCTGTCCTAGTGTTTTCAATGTAGCCATACATAGGTAGAGTGATAACTGTGACCCTCAGGTCTTCCTTGGCAGCAGTATCATAATCAGTAGCTAAGTGGTGATGAGCCAGCAGCGGGACCTTGCCTCCCTCATCCACCTGGAAAGCAAAAGCATATAACAAAACCACTGCCAAGGCACACAACACACAGCAACACACAAATTGTTACTGAACGAGTCTGCCTCTGTGGAAGAGGCTTGCTCGGTCTCTGAAGTCCTGTCCCATCCTCCCCTAGATCTGTTAAGCATGAAAGCAGCTGAGAGGTGAGGTGGGATGGGAAGAACAAAGCCTCCCTGGCTCCCAAGAGGAGCCTGTGAGTGCTTTATCAGGGCAAGAAAAGAGCTGGCAGAGTCACGCTGACCCCTTGGAAGGAGAGATCTGCATTTCTTGTTGAGGAGAGCCTTTTGAAGGCAAGGGAGGGGGAATGCAAAGCTGGAAAGGAGGGAGATGACTTCAAAAGGCTTTGATAAGGAGTCTGAAATGCTGTGTATCACTGCAAAGCACCAGATGTTTTCAGACTTGTCTTTTGCTCATCTTTTACACACAAGCTGGTGAAATAAGGCACAAAATATTAAACAGGGATAAGTCAGAGTTATTCCACTGATATCAACAGGAAACCCTAGGGAGAACCCAGCTCCGGACTAGAACAGATGAGCAGATGAGGTTCAGGGATGCAGACATACTGTCAGCCTCCTCTGGCATCCAAGTAATTTGGTAACCCTTTGCACTCACAGGACTGCATGTGCAACACCATGTTTCTTCAGTGATTTCCCCTCAGTCCAGGAAAACTGTTCAGTTCCTCACATCTAAGACATTCTTGTCACTGTTCCTAGTATCCTGGGTAGCCACTTACAGTGATATGGTCAGCAAAAGCAATGAGTGACGGCATTGTCTGGGCAGACGTGATAGTGATGGTGAACATCTGTCTGTCAAGCCGGTTGTTATCAGCATCAAAAACAGCAAAGTGGAAGATGTCCGTAACTGGCTGATTGCTGGTCTCAAACATGGTGGAGTAGCTGTGAAAGTCAGAACACAATCTGAGTCTCAGTGACAGTCAGGCAAATATACTGCATTTAGAGGTGAACGCACACCTCCTGAAAGAGAGGTACTATTTCAGTTCCCAACTTTGCTTCACATTCATTCCCTGAGTTCTTTTAAATCACTGTTTTAGGTGTTGCCTACCTAAAGTATCACCACGACATTGTGGACACAGAAAATGTTCCTATGATTTGAAGCTACACCAACTACTGCCATTTCAGACATGCATAAACACCTAATTCTGCACACAGGAAATGCTCTCGTTCATAATCTCATAGGACACAAGAGCCAAAAAAGGATAAAATATCTTTGATGCATTGTACTAACACAATATTATAGCACAGAGATCCCTGTGGAAAGCCCACCGAGCTTTTTTAACTGGCATGGCTTGAAGGAGAATAGCTCTTTGATACCTGATCCTCTGGCTGTTGATGTCTTCCATGGTGAAATTATAGACCTTGGAAAGCTCTTCATCGTGGGAGCCTGACGTCCGTAAGAGGGTGCCATATACAGGCAGAGATATTAACTGGATTCTTATCTCTGAGTCAGGAGAATTGTTGTCCTAAACATGAAGAAACGAACCAAATAAAAAAAAGACAGGATTAGCTTTTGTTTCCCTCCACTAAAAATGGAAGGAAGAATAAAATGTTTTATAGAGAAATATATCAAGCTAACTGGGTCAGACCCACAGCTGATGAACATTAAATGAAGCTCAATTGATTAGAAGAGAGTCAATCGGATTGACATTTTCAGAATCTAACAAAAAATGTATTTTAATTTTCTCTCAGCTCAGAGTTTTTCTTTGTGTCCTTGTATCACATCAGCACAATCTCCCAGACATATACCTGATATTTTTGTTTTCAAATTACTTTACGCTCCTAGTGGACTAAATGATTTATGTAATACGCTCTTCCTGACTCCAGATAAAGTAACCAAAATTTAGCTGATAGCTGGCACAGGGAGTAACTGCTGCCCACCAGTGCTTCAGACAGACACAGAGCTAAGTTCAGTTCTTAGCAAAACAAAGGTTAATGAGGAGCAGTGCTGCAAAAGCCAGATTCACATTAAACTAAAAGCCAATTTTGGCTCTTTTTAACTACATTATGTACAACCATCTCTATGATATCGCAACTCAGATGTCATCTTTCTTCTAAACGTTTTTGTTCATTGCTTGAAAGAGAAGACCCAAAGCAGAAATCAGTGTATCCTCAGCATATGGGTCAGGAATTAAATCCTCTTTTCCCTAACTGCTCTCTTACTCAGATTAAACCTGAACAGCTCCCTTGTCAGCCTTCCTCCTTAAGAGGAGATCAGGACAGACCCCAGACTTGTATCCAGACTGATCCCTTGGAAAAAACATTCATCTGCCTTCTTATCCTACCTCACCCTCTGCAGTTCCCTAATCACCTCTGACAGCTACTACCTTAGGTCTCTCCACCCTCACACGTGCAGTCCGATCTCTCCTCCTTCCTCCCTGAGGGGAGCATATCTGGATACATGAAATCCACTGCCAGTGCATTTGCTGCTAAATCATCTGCAAGGAGTAAAACACCACCTTTCTTCTGAATTTCACCAGCAGGATAACTCTTGTACAATACACAACCCCTGAGACCAACTCCAAGCTACCAAGAAATGAAGCATCTTGGGTTGCTTAAACCTCCCCCTTCATATATGTCCGGAAAAAGAACCAGGAATTTTGGAATGGGGGTGAAGGGGCTGAAATTTTCAAGGGATTATCACTTAGCAAATCCATGTGCTTTATTAGCAAGTTTGTTTGATACAAAAATCTGGGATTAAATCAGTTCTCATGTTTAGCATGGCAGTTTGCCTCTGTTTCAGTCAAACAGGGATAGCCTTAAAACCCTGTTGGATGAAAGAGTCTATTATCCCCTTTTTGGCAGCAGCAGTCAGGACACAGTCAAAACTCGAGCTCTTTACCAAGAACGCACACTGACGGCAGAGAAGTGAGTGTGGCGAAGGGTCTGTGGGGGGATAAGGAAATAATGCTGGCAGCATTTGCTGGGTTTAGAAATAGATGAAAGCTCACAATATAAGCGAGGTGCAATCGAGAGAGAGTCACAGAGCTTTTACTAGCCACGGTGACTGCCAACAAGCAGCCCGGGGCCAGCTGCGGACCATCATTATCCAGCAGGGACACTTCCACCCGCAGCACTGTGGTCACTGTGGTGACACCGTCGGTGACAGAGATTTCCATGCTGTCTTCTGCTGCTGCTGACCCATCATGCACATACTGCAGAGCATTTCGGGTGACGTCCTCGTAGGTGAAGGTGTCACCTTCCCAAAAAGAAAATGCACAGGTCAGAAAGACTCTCTTCAGAGCTCCAAACCAATTCAAAAGACCTAAGGCCCCACCTTAGCAAAAGACTTAATCAGGTACTAAACTGGCATTTAATACCATTCTTACAGGGATGTGAGTTATGAAGATGTTTATTAAGGAGTATATGCAGGGCAGAGGAAAAGCCGTAACCTCCACAGTTTCACAGACACAGTGACTGTTCACGATTCTCAGGGATTGCACAGATCCTCCTTTCTTCCCAGCTGCTTTGTAAGCTCATGCCTGTCATAGCTAGATAAGGCTTCCCTCTCCCCATCTTCTGCTTGCACTACTCTCCTACATCTGATCATCTGATCACACGCTGGAAACTGCTGCCACCAAAATCAACAGTAAAGCTCTACAGGAGCTTTCGACTGCTGGATCAGAACAGGTTTACATGGACTTCAGTAGAAACATTCACTATGTTACTTCACTAAATTACTTCAGATATAACTTACCATGTAAAACAAAGCATCCCTTTTGATTAGCAGCTGGTTATAGTTATCACAACAGAGTGACTGTCAACTGGCCTACACATACTTGGTACAGGAAACACACTGATTCAGCCAGGAGCGAAACAAACGGGAAAATGTCTTTCATGCACTCCCTCCTGCAGTCACGCACTTCCAGGCAGAAAATTCACACACTTGCGGATGCAGCCATATCTGCCAGAGGCATCTGTCTCCTCCTGGTCTACTAAACTAGCTAGGTGGACAGGCACACGCTGACCCCACTCCTGCGCTGAGGAAGATTTCTGCTCAACTCACCTGCTCTCATGCGCTCCTGCATGCCTGCGCTGTACTTGAGCACAATGCCATGATGGGGGGGTTTCACCAGCTCAAAGAAAAGACCCTCAGGAGCTGTATCTGTGTCGCTCACAGCTAACTGAATCCCTGTGCCGGGGAAAGAGAGCATGGCTTCAGTATCCTCAGACACTACACTGGGAATATCCCTTAGGTTTTGTGACGTGCTTTTGTGAATAGAGTCAGAAAACTGTAATTCAGTCAGTACATGAAAAGTAAAATAATTCTGCAGCTGCCCTAGCCCAAGAGCTTGAAGGTTTCATGGAAATAATTAGTCCCCTGATGATGCTCAGATCAGAGGTTGTATCAGAGAACTTATTGCAGTATGGCTCACAAATGACAGCTATGCAAACCCTCAGCTCATGAGAGAGATGTGTACATGTTCATATAGCAGGGGGGCATCTACAAAAACCCCAGAGAACCTCCTGACAGAAGCAGAAAGTGGCTTATCCCAAACAACCCAGTGTACCAGATCACACCACTAACCAATAGTTCCGCAATTGCAGAGCAGCCTAAGGGGGGAAAAAGCAGGAACAGCAGCAGATCCCTGATCCTGCTCTCCCCTGCCTTAGCCAGCGAACAGACCTGTCATACACTGGAGGAGTACTGCCATATCCCCAGGCACTTTTCTGAGGAATCACTGCACAGTTTTCTCAGTGGTTGCTGCTACACCTGCACAATCACAGCTCCTTAGCTACATGGACAGAGGTGAGCTAGACTAAAAGTCTCTGCTCCATCCACGTGGTCTCCTAGCAATAAGCACCATGCCTCAGGCTGAGCTCTGCACCCCATCCCTTCCACCCTACTCACCGATGGTGGCTTTGCCCCCCTGGCTGACCTCCAGGAACGGAGCTGTGATCTGGAAGACTGGAGGCTGCTGCTCTGCAGAGAGCAAATGAATGACAAACACCATCTCCGGGGTTGTGTGTTCTCCATCAGACACTAGACAGAGACAAAAACCACACCTAAGTGTAGAGATGTGTTTTCAGAGACTCAGCTGGGAAATTCACCTTTCTGTGCAAAAACACCACCCCGCACTGCTGACTTCTCTCCCACCTTGTCAATCTACACCTTTGTCTGTGGACATGCACACACAATTCACACCTGCCAAGAGTATTTATCTTTGCCCCTAACTTAACTCCTTGCAAGACAAACGTAACTTGTAAAAGTCTCTGTGTGTGCATGTGTACATACTATCTTCCATACATCTGTCAGGTG
This sequence comes from Anhinga rufa, assembly GCA_013400875.1. Taxonomy (NCBI): domain Eukaryota; kingdom Metazoa; phylum Chordata; class Aves; order Suliformes; family Anhingidae; genus Anhinga; species Anhinga rufa. Next base: position 37,719 of record VZTV01008268.1, read on the forward strand.
TGCTCATAAGTCAGAACATGCACTTCTCCTTGCTGGTGGATCACTTTGCATGCCTGTGCTAGGAAGCACATGGAAAGGGAAAGATATGTTAAACAAGCAAACAGCTTATCAATAGCAATTTAATTGTGGAAATGTTTCCATGCTCTATTAAAAAAAAAAGAAAGCAGAGTAAAACTCTGATGCCCTTGTTCACACTGGGGGAAAACAGGAATGAATCAGGCTTTTAGGACAGATTCAGGGCAACTACTGGAAAAAGATGTCTCTACTGAGCTGCAGCTTATCTTCTATAAAACACTGTTGGGATACAGATGAATTAATATTCCCCAGGTATGTGCATTTCCAGAAATTCCTACTGAGTGCCCATAGGTGTTCTTACAGCAGAGAAAAGGCCAAGGAATAACAGGCAACATGAAGGGCACAAGGAAAGAAACTGCTTTGCCCAGGAAAGAACAAATGGTTCACGTACCTGTGAATCGGAAGTTCACTGATTCTGGGAGACCTGACAGGACAAACACAAGCACAGAGTAATCATGGTCAGGACAGGAAAGCACATACTGATGTGGATTTGAACAACTTTTGGAGAAAGCAAGCGCTGATGTTCAACCAAACTGGAGTCTTTCCTCACCAAGGAAAGCACTCTTTCCTTGCCTTCACTCTAGGTAAGGAGAGAGAACATGCTAATCCCTCCTCCAAACTGTGAAACTCCTCTTGACGTCAGTGGAAGGCATAGTGATGCTTAGAACTGCATCTACCACGTACTGTCACTTCATCACACAATCCTGCACATTAACAGGTCAAATGTGCTTTAAGTTTGTCCTGGTTTTGCCCCCCTACCTCCTGCTCCAAACTGTTTATTCTCTGATGGTAGAAGTCTTCTAATACCCTGGCTAAATGGATTCAGTTCATCCGTTCTAGTCTCAATCTCAAGAACTAAACCCCCAGTGCAGCAAAGATCTCAGGCATGGGAGGGGCAACAGTTCCTAATCACAGAGCAGCAGATCAGCAGTTTGCCCAGCACAGCATCCAGCACTAGTGTTGGCAATGCTAAATGCTGCAGTGAACACTGCCATGTCCCCATAATTCACTGAATGCTGCTATACCAAACCACAGGGGAAAATCTTGCTGAAGTCGCAAGAAACTGGTGAACTCTTGGTATGCTCCAAGGCAGATTCCTACTTCCTTTGTACCGTTCAAGCCTCGTGCCCTCGTGAGTACAGACATAACCATGAAGTCATTCCAGGACTGGAGGAAGACCAGCAGTCCAGCTACCTCTACCAGCCTTGCATGGCACTATAAAGAACATTCAGTTCCTTACCCGCAAAGGAGAACGCGATGATCTCTCTCAAGTGAGGAGCTGCAGTTGGCGGACGGTAAGCAATCTTGCCATGGTTTATATCTGCTTGGGTGAAATACCTGACCGGGGAGAGGGGCCTGTCTCTGTGCTCCACGATACCTACGCAGACAGAGAGCTCAATATTAACAGGAGGATTCCATTTTATTTTTAAAACAAGATACCAAAGGCCACAGCTGCTTTTTCTCTCCCCAAGTACTTCTTTTTACATCTTCAGTGGTTCCTGGATGAGTCAGATGGCTGTAACTGCATCGAGGATGGATTCTTGGGACATGAGAAATTATAGAGATTCCTCACTTAGTCATTTCTTTAAATACCTCTCACTAGAAAGGTGGAAAGCAGAAAGCCATGGGGTACAACATTCAGTAGATTCCAGACAATAATAAGAAAACTGTCTGAGCTCTGCGGCTTACTCCTGAACAAAAATTGGGTTAAGAAACGAGGTGTTTGAAAGCTAATGAAGGAGGCTGAACAGATTAACAGATGCCTCCACAGAACGATAGTCTGAGGAAAAAATCAGATGTGCTTGGAAAGCATGGCAATTAATTCAGCAGCAAGCTCTCATGTTCTGAATAGGTACACTTGCCTTGGCCAGGAAGGAGAGGGACAGTCACGTTGAACAGGATTTTCTCACTGGGAATCTCCGGGTCTACAAAGGAGAGGTGATGGGGCTCAATCACTGTCACACGGTCCTCCAGCACCTCAACAAACACATTAGACCATGAGCATGAAGGGAAGATTCACCCAAAATGCACTGAAAGAGAATTTGCTTTGATATAGTTAGATATGAGAGAGTCTTTTAATTTAAAGGCCTAGTTCTTAGACCTAAAACTGATAAGGGGTGGATGGGCTGAACCTTTACCAAGTCTCTCAAACTTGTACAGAATAAGGACTATGTGGGAAGAGATTACAGAGGACAGTAAAGCTTGATAATGAGTAAAATTTTATAGAGTCTTATGGGCCACCTAAACTCACTTTCAGCTCATCTGTAAATCAAACCAAATGGTTTTGTTCAAAGCTGGGCACTATCATGCTCAACAGAAGAGAGTTCTATATGGGTCCACCTCTGTAAGTCCTTTCTGGAGAACCAGAAGGTGTTTATAAACCTATGAGAAAGAGACAAACACCTCCTCTTTCATAAAACGATGAGCTTATCCCCAATTTCAGGCTGTCCAGGAAAATGGCAGTGTTTTTAGTGCACTCTGTCCCCTGCAGATGCAAAACCTCCATGCTCACAGGTGGAGGAGTTTCTTTTTTGACCTACTGCAACTAAGAGAGATAAAGGAAAATCTAGTTTGATCAAAATCTCCCTGGATGAAGACATAATTCATTGTCTACATAGTTTTCTGGTATAGTCTGATGTGGCTGGACTGGATTTGCTTTTAAAAGAAATCCTGAAAATGACAGCCATTTCCATTGGAACATAGAGGAAACAAAGCTTTCTCTTTTGATTTAAATCTGTCTAAAAATGTTCTGATCCTTCCACTATGTCCT
>VZTV01008269.1:2922-14706 GCA_013400875.1 Anhinga rufa
GTGAACATGCAGCAGAGCAGTGGTGAAACTGCTTTAATGAAGGTAAACTCAATGTTTGTCCTGACACGGTTTAATAGTAAATACTTTTGGCAAATTAATAAAATATAAAAGCATATTTGTAGAGTTGATTTAGGGAACATGTACTATATTTGAAATACAAATACTACTCTTAGTCATTCTGGGCAGTGTTTTAATGCTTTTTTTATTTAAATGTGGCTTATCATCCTCTTCCATTGTTTGGCTCAAAGAAATGCAGATGTGGTCTTAAAACTGAAAAAATCTGGTTGTGAGCAGGAAGAGAAAAATTTGAGAAAGGAGAATCTTTCACCTGAGCATTGCTGTGATTGACTTTTATTGTTTCATCACAGGCTAGAAATAAAATAACCAGTTTGCAGTTTCCTTCCTACTGCCTGTTCTGCACCTTTACACCCTCCCATCACAAAGGAAATTTTTAAATTTTTGTTTTATTTTAATGGGGAAATTCTAAGGCTCTTGAAACAGTCCGTGCTCCTCTTAATATTTTTTGTTTGTGTGTTCATAGCAAATAATTTCACCTAAGTTTCCCTTCTTGATAAACTTGCTGTATTTACATGTAAGCTGTTTAAGGCAATTTGTTTGCAGAAGAGATTATAGCAGCTTTTCTGTCCAAGACAATGTGGTATTGTTTCTCTTCTATCCTCTGCAAGGCTTAACAAGTGTGGGGAATTCACATTTTCTGTAAAGAAAATAAAAACACACTTGTGGCTTCCTCAGCCACTTCAGTCCAAAATCTCTTATAATTTGGCTACCTCCATGAACCTGTTTTGACCTTCATTGTTTTTAAAGGTTTTGTTAGTACTAGATGCACAGCTGTACATACTTTAATTGGCAGCCTACAGTGACTTAATCTGGATATTTGTTCTGCTGTGCAGATACAAAGAATAGGGTCTTACTGGAACAAATTTAGCCATGTGTGGATAAACATATAAATATGTTTATCAAGTCACTCTTGCTTAACCTTAGGAGTTGGATCATACTTTTTAAAGGAGAAGGAAAAAAATGTTTGGCACTTAATTCCTGTCTCTGACGCAGTGTGTGATCTTTGTGGGTTTTTTGTTTGGGGAGGGCAGGTGGGTTTGTTTATTTATGGAGGGTTATGGATTGGTAGCACAGATGAAAGTTCAGAGCTGAGACCAACTTCAGAAGTTAAGTTCTGATAGAAATTTCTGTCTTTATGAGGCTTATCTCTTGTGCCTTTCCCTAATTAGTCTGAGTGACGAATTGAAAACAAGCGGCCAAGAGCATGTGTTTGCATTCTTTAAAGTAAAGCTTTCTTTAGATTTTGCTGTACTTTTGTCAGGTTGGTTTGGTTGACACGCCCTGAAAGTCTTGCTGTAACATTGAACAGCCTTGGATGCCTAGGCAGCCGATTAACAGTGGCTGTCTAACACAGCTAAATAACAATTTGGGGCAAATTCCATTCATTTACTGCACACCTGAAGTACTATTTGAACTGAGATTCCTAGAACAAGACACTTGGAAGGTTACTGTAGTAATTCTGAATACTTCTGTGGAAACCATTTATTCAGGTAAACAATTGCAAGAGAGTTTACAGTTACTGAACTCCAGCACATTAGATGTTTTCACAGAACTCTTGGGCTTGTTTTGTCTATTTTTTTTTATTTTTCTAATTAAGTCCATTTGGTAACCCTGAGTGTTGCTGCTTCTGTGGGATCAGGCATGTAGTGTTGCCTGGGTAAAGATAAAATACTTAGAGCGTGATCCTGAGTTTCGAGTTGTGTTAGCTTTCACAGAGCAAATACCTACGCTTGTTTTCTGAATTGTAACTAATTTTGGATTTTAATTAATTTCTGCAGTTCTGCTTACTCCAGTGTTATGCTCTGTTCTAACGGGGGATTTGTCGTTGTTGTCCATCCTTCCATCTTCTCACTTTCTGCACAGGCTTGTAAAAGAGGGAATTCTGATATAGTGCGGCTTATGATTGAAAGCGGGGCAGACTGTAACATTTTGTCAAAGCATCAGAACAGTGCGCTGCACTTTGCTAAACAATGTAATAACGTACTGGTGTATGAGCAGCTCAAGAGTCATTTGGAAACGTGAGTAAACTGTACTTTGAAGTTTGTTCTGGTAAAGTTTGCAATGCTGGGCACGTCATAATTCTGGTTTAAGTCAAGGGGAAGAGGGGAGATTTTGGGAAAGAAAACAGATCCAGTTTGGGCAGAAAACGTAACTAATAAAGCATGTGAAATAAAAATGATATTAGCTAACAGCATTAGCAGACACTTGCTTAAACACTGAGTAAAAAGATGGAAAGGAGGAAAAGGAAATTACTGGAAGTGAAAGATTCCTGAAACTAGAAATACAGCAATTGGGAAAACACTGGACAGTTGAATGTAAATGCTTGTTAGGGCATGCCAAATAAAATATCTTGCTAAAAAGCATAAAAAAATAAGAAACAAACAAAAGAACACCACACAAAAACACCATGAAAAGTCGGTGCAGATAGTTAGGGTGTTGTTGGACCCTTGAATGTCAGCTGTGAGCTGAAAGTGCCAGGGGTAAAGATTTCATGCCAGTAAATGATGGAAATAAAAATCTTCATCACACAACAGAATGACCGAAGAGCAGTGCAGTGTACATGGTATGTGAAGTGTTCATGTCATATGGTCATGTAAGATATACTGAGCTGATGAATATGGATGCAAAATGGAGACAAACAAAGAGAAGGAGCACGCTTTTTAAATATCCATTTGGAAGAATACTGATAGTTAATATATCAGGGCAGAAAATGCTAACCAACAATCTAAACTTGGAGAAGACTCAAGGAGGGTCTCAGCTTCTGCAGCAGATGCGATTTCGCCTTGAATGCATAGTTAGTGCTGGAAGAACACTGTAAGATAATCTGTCAAGTAGTTTGTAGTCAAAGCTCATTCCCTTCTAGTTTAGTGTTTAGAAAGCCATGCCTGTTTTCTGTCTCTGATCTCCTGTGTTTCCCATCAGCTAACATCCTAAATCTGTCTTGACAGAAACTGTCTTGCAATGGTCACTGATACGTGCTGTAGTACTACCAATAATCTTTCTTCATTTTAAATAGTTATTAGTGCTCTTTCCTTTAGAATGTTATTAAGTACTAAATTTAAGCACTCTTAAGTCTCAAAAGTAAGATCTGTAAGCAAGCGCCCCCATATGATCATTGCAGCGGTGGTCACAATGAAGCCCTTCTGTAAGGCAGAGAAATCTGTGGAATGTTTGCAAAGTGAAATGTCAGGTATAAAATGTTTTAGTGCAAACAAGTAAAACGCAAATACATGTCCAGGGCAAGGTTGTATTTGCCTATGAATTCTAAAGGAACTCGGCTATGAAATCACAGAATTGCAGCAACACAGAATGGTTGAGGTTGGAAGGGACCTCTGGAGGTCATCTTGTCCAACCCCCCTGCCCACCAGGGGCACCTAGAGCTGGTTACCCAGGACCCTGTCCGGACAGGTTTTTTATTATCTCCAAGGATGGAGACCTTAACCTCTCTGGGCAACCTGTGCTGGTCACTGCCACAGTAAAGCTGTGTGTCCTGATGTTCAGAGGGAACCTCCTGTGTTTCAGTGTATGCCTGTAGTCCCTTGTCCAGTCACTTGGCTGCACTGAAAAGAGCCTCTACTATGTGTGATATATATGTATGTATATACATATATGTGTGTGTGTGTGTATATGTATATGTATATATATGTATATTTATGTATATGTATATACATGTATGTGTGTGTATACACACACACACATACACACACACACACATTGGTAAGATCCCTGAGCTTTCTCTTCTCCAGGCTTAACAGTCCCAGCTCTTTCAGCCTTTTCTCATAGGAGAGATACTTCAGTCCCTTCATCATCTTCATGGTCCTTAACTAGACTCTCCAGTATGCCTATGTCTCTCTTGTAGTGAGAAGCCTGGAACTGGACGTAGTACTCCAGGTCCCCTCCCTTGCCCTGCTGGCAATACTTTGCCTCATGCGGCTCAGGATACAACAGGCTGCCTTTGCAGCAAAGGCACGTTGTCGGCTCGTGTTCGGCCTGGTGTCCACCAGGTCCTTTTCTGCCAAGCTGCTTTCAAGCTGGGCAGCCCCCAGCCTGTCCGGGTGCCTGGTGAGGTGCAGGACTTTGCCCTTTTCTCTGTTGAACGTCAGGAGGTTCCTGTGGGCCCATTTCTCCAGCCTGTTGAGGTCCCTCTGGATGGCAGCATGACCCTCTGGTATATCAGCCACTCCTCCCAGTTTGGTGCCATCTGCAGACTTGCAGAGGGTACACTCTGCCCCATCATCCAGACTGTTAATGAAGATAAACATGGCCAGACTCAGTATTGACCCTGGAGGTACACCAGGAGTGACTGGCTTCCAGCTAGACTTTGTGCTACTGATTTTTGCTGAACTGGTGTGTTCTGATCCAGTTTCATACTGGGAGGAAAGTATTGTGATGACAACACTGTAAAGCTTGTCTGAGGTATTGGAAATCACTGCGTGTAACTTCTGCCCTGAGCAGATAGAAGCTATAAGGAATGTTTTCTTCTTAGAGCAGGCTAAATGGAAAAAGAGTGTGAAAAGCATAAAAACTAATAATAATTTTTCAAACATAGAAAACTTATTAAAGTGAGCAGGGCAGTTGAAGGAATTAAATGGAGCATGCTGATTCTTCCCCAGGGAAGGAAATCAGGACTTGCGAGTTAAGGTTTTGAGGGCAACAGGAAGCATGCAGATAAGTGATCTGGTACCTGCTGTTGAGTGTATTGAAGCTTTGTCACGCACTCACTATTTGATGCCTTTTCCCAGTTCGTTTCCTCGTTAAAATCTGCCACCTTCAGTTTTGGCTAATCTAAAAAATGAGTTTTGGAAGATCTTGAACATATAACTTTGCCAGTGAAATGGCAGTTGAAATTAAATACTGATAAACGCAAAGTGATGTCCAGGGGGTTTCACTGTAGTAATGCGAGTTATACAGGGAGTAACACAGCTCTTGCTAATTGGGGAAGCTTCTAGACTTGAAAATACCACATCAGTGCTTCTTGTCAGTCAGAAAGGAAGATAGTAGTGGAGCTGAAAATGAAATGTAAACCCATGGTGTCTGAACGCCTTAAACAGCACGTGCCATTCCAATTATGTGGTTTCAAAAACAGATGAAGCAGGAAAAGTAAAGATGATCAGAGATACGGAGTAGCTTCTGTGGGAATATAGACTGAGGGAGGTGATATACGTCACCTTGTGACAGATTAAAAGGTTAAAATTTAAAATAAAATCAGAAAACAACAACAAAAAATAAACCAAAGGCATGAGGCAGATTCTACAGGCCATCCTGTTAAATGATTTGGTGATAGGTTTGAAATGGAGGAATAATTTTGCACAGAAAAACTGAATTATGGATCTCATTGTTGCAGAATGCTGTGGTCACGAATACATGGGATTTTAGAAGGGATTAAGGAGAGGTGCGATTGGCTGCGGTCTCTAGTTTTGGATGCCTCTAAATCAGATGGCTGGAAACTAGGACACTGTACCAAAGAAAGACAGCGGTTTAATTTCCCGTATTTAATGTGGCTTTGTCTAGTATCTGGAAACTAGGCTAGGTGGGCTTCCGGGCTCGCTTTGGTGTGGCAATTCTTGTGGTTTCTTTCTGATCAAACACTTAAGTTTTAGATTCTGCAGATGGTAACCTCAGGCAGCACAGAGAGGAAGTGTGCTCTGGGTAATAGCTCAAAAAGCTCTAAAGCTGAGAGAGTCGGGACCTTTGCCTTGCAAAAGTGTTTGAAACCCATTTGTGTCAAAACAGCTTTCTGAAGAGGATTACTTACTAACCTGCCTGTAAAAGTGTCAAATACTGTTGGTTAATGGGGTCTCTCTTTTGAAGACTAGGCTGCTCGCTTAGATCAACACCCCCCCGACCCAAAAAGTCCCGATTTGGCTATTTAATGGTAGCGTTGCTACTTTTTCACTGCATTTTACTAGAGTTAATTGGGAACTGCATTTTTCCAATACTATTGCCAGTAAAATTATACAGCAACTTATTTGTCTATTTTTACATCATCCTTGCAGTCAGGCTGATAAATCAGCCACGCTGGGGAAGTGGTTGTCTGTTTCTCTTTAGCCACTAGGTACGTATTGATGTTTTGGGGACATCTTTCTACTTAAAGAGCCTTCAAATATGTGGCTAGTTGGGAATTTTTTTTAATCTGCTGCAGTGCATTTGTCTAAGCTTTTTATTTTTGCGGACCCGATAGATGATTTTTCACAAAAAGATCGCTGATAAAATGTTTTATTAACAAAGTAGTGGGACTTGGGGTTCATCTATGCAGAAATGCTAGCGATGAAGGCATTTACTTAGGAAAATCAGGAATGCAAAAAGGTAATCTGGAATCCTTTTTTGCGTCAGCTCTCGATAAGTCTGTCTGGTAAAGTAACTTTACTATGTGAAGTACAGGCCTCACTTGTTTGGTCTTGTAGGCTCTCAAGAGTAGCGGAAGATACCATCAGGGATTATTTTGAAGCTCGTCTTGCTTTGCTGGAGCCAGTCTTTCCAATTGCCTGTCATCGTCTCTGTGAAGGGCCAGACTTTTCTACGGATTTTAACTATAAACCCCCCCAAAATGTGCCAGAAGGTAGGCAGTTTCTTCTTGTTGGTGGGTTCTTCTGTTTGGTGTTTTTAAAGAGAAAAAAAGTAGAACAGCGCGTTAAGAAACTGCCTTGTAAGTATGTCTTAAAGTATCTGCTATGTGAAATTATTTTTGTATGACATTATATTGCAGTACGTTACATTAAGGATGCTCCGATTATGGAGTCCAGGGAGCAGAGCGATGTTTTGATACATTGTGGGTGGGGTTGGTGTGTATATTTTTATTAAGAGTTTTTTTTTATTGCCATGTACACAGCTGCTTTCTTCTGTTCGTGGGTTACGCTAGTTCTGTTAGGGTCACACTGGCAAAGTGACAGGTATAGGAAAGGAGGGGTTTACCTTAGAATTAACAATTTTGAAAAATCTTAATCTAAGAGCATAATAAGATAATCTACTACAAGATATTCTAGTTTTGTAGACCGTACCTAACAAATTGACATCTTGGAGTACAGTCACAGCACTATCACGATACAAATAAAGTCTAAAAATACTATAGAAGAGAAGCCAGCATCAATCGACTCTGTTTTCTGCACAGACCCTTTGAAAAAGATGGGATTCAAATTCCGAAGATACTTGGGAATGTTTCTTTGTTCTTTCAGGAATCCAGATACTAATCTCTGATGCTTGGCTTAGCTGCGCCATTTTTATTCACCTTTTCAGTGTATCGGGGAAATACCTACAGATACCAGTTTTTCTCAAAATACATTAATGTGCCTGAAATACTACTTAAACTAAGATTAAAAGTCGTTGTGTCTGCCCAGTTTTCTGGGTGTTATGAGTTGTAATATAAGTCTTCCAGTTCTTTATTGTAGGTGTCCTTTATAGAATTAAGAAACCTTATATAAATTTATGTATGAGGTGTTTGTGGGTATTGAAGATAGTTGCTTATAGAATTTCAGTGCAGTTCATAAAGATCTATAATTGGCTGGGCTCGGTTGTCCTTACCAAGAGAACAGACAAGCCAAACCACATTGAATTCATAACTCTTTAGGTAAACCTGAAAGCACAGAGATGAAGCGTACCGAGGATTGCCGTATCCATTTTGCTTTCCAATAGCCACATAAAATAATCTCTGCTGCCAAAAAGCCTTAACTTGCTGACCAAGTCAGTTGTGTTCTGTGCTGGGATCCACTGGCTTAGGAGATCAGATTGCTGCATGTCGCTTTGATACTCCATCGATGTTTAATATGTACTATGCTCTAAATTTACATGTATATACTTGTACCTATCTCCAAACGTTCGCTGTATGCATTTGTTCTAAATAATGGATCTCACTTCAAATTCACATGCCTGAATTGCCTTCCCTTTCAGGATCTGGAATTCTCCTCTTTGTTTTCCACGCAAACTTCTTCGGTAAAGAAGTCATTGCTCGGCTCTGTGGACCATGCAGTGTACAAGCTGTGGTTTTAAACGACAAATTCCAGCTCCCTGTATTTTTGGTAAATCTTTTCATGTAACCAGTTGACTGTAAAACTGCTTTATAGAGTATTTATGGAGCCGCCTGGGAAATCTTAGTGCCTTAACTTTATTTTTTTTTAATATTGTGATGAAGCATTTATTTATCATTATGGTGGGTTTTTTTAAATGAAACTTAATTCTTCTTTGGATACGGAGAGAACTACAAACCCTGCATGTACTAGACTCCATAAAAATGTATGCTGCAAGAGGCAGGGACATGTTGCTGGCCAGCCTGCTTCCAGGTGGCCCTGCTTGAGCACCAGATGGTGCCTGGTTGGACCAGGTGACCCCCAGAGGTCCCTTCCAACCTCAGCCCTTCTGTCACTCTGTGGCTTCAGAGCCGGGGGTTTGACCAGGCAGGTGAGAATTACGAATTTAAAGCTGTTTCACTTCTCAAATTCACCTAGCCTCTCAGATTTTTGACCCAAGTGAATTCTTAATCACAACTACTTTTGCCTTGTTTTAACAACCTACCTCATGTTTATAATGGTTAATGTCTTTTTTTTTTATCTATTAAATGCATCACTATGAATGCTTTTTCAAGTGCATGTTTTCTCTGTGGTTGCATCAAAGGTTCTTTGCAGTATACACAACTTCCTTTCAAAAAATGCATAGTTAAAATGTTGTGTTCCGTTTGTCTGCTCATGTAGCACTTTCAGCCATATCCTGCCATTAACTTTGTCCATTTTCTTTTTCCTTTTAGGATAGTCACTTTATTTATTCCTTCAGCCCTACTGCAGGCCTTAACAAGCTTTTTATACGGTTAGCAGAAGCTCCTACTGCCAAGGTACAAAATGCTCTCAAAATTAAATGTGCATGTTAAGCTGTTGTACCGTAGACTGTGGAAGAGTTAAATGCTTCTAGTTGTATGTCGTGAACGTAAAACGAAGGGCTTTCCACCATATCCTCATCCCAGGTCCCATCGCTTACAGTTTCATCCTCTGATGTTGCCAGAACTTAAGAACTTTGCCAGCGGTGTTAGTTCTGTCATCGTTAAATGCTTTTATTCTGCAGTCAGAATAATTCATGCCCCAGGATGAAGTAATATTACAGCTAAATCCCCATCTATATTGTGAGCTTAATGACTAGCAGGTACCTGGAGCGCTAGCTGTTTTTGCATACGGATGTTCTGCTTGTGTGTTTAGGAGAACTTGGAAATATTTACTAGGATATGGTTTTAAATAGCCTGTGTAGTCTGTTGTGTTTTCCAGGTGGTTCGGGCAGTAGTTCTGCTGCATGTTGCAAGATGAGTAACAGATTCTCTTCTGGTAGCATTTATTTTATTCTTGGAAGATGCACCAGTAAATTTTCTAAGTCTTCAGATGTAAAGCACTTACTCTTAAATGTTTTAATATGCTTTTTTTAACAGAAAAACATTGAACTCGTGTTCAGATGGAAGTATACGTGTATGTCTAGTTCAGATTTGGGGTTAACTTCAGACACCCCCAATGCAGTACTACTGTACTTGGGTCCTTTTACAAGCCAGTCATACTTCAGTGGGGCTGCTAGAAACTGATTTTATTAAACACAGATTGTTATGACTTTTTCTCTTTCTCAGTCACTAGCAACTGTATGCCTTTTCTCATGCTTTTCTTGTATTAGAAGCAGCGTTTAACACAGTAGTTACATGTGAACATTCTTCATATGAAACCTTTGTTTGCTTTTACAGGTAAAGCTGCTAATAGGGGCGTACCGGGTGCAGCTGCAGTGACCTCACAGCTGCGAGCGTATTGAGCGGACTGACACTTTTTTTGGATACACTTCTGATTTCCTCTGTTTAGAGGTGGACAAAGCAGTTTGGAACTTTCTGACATCACACTCTTAAGACTAAGTTCCCATCTTGCGGTTGCTCGTTGGCAGTCACGTAGGAAAGTGTGCGTTGGAGAGCGGTTGGATACGCTGCGCTGGTGGGACAGGGTTGTCAGCTTTTTTTTACTTTGTACAGATGTAGATGTAAGTATTTGTGCCAATACATGTAACTCTGATTTTCTTTCACTTGTGGAGTCCAGACTGCATACTTCAGCTTTTCCACAATGTGGAATGGTGCATATAAGAACTATTTAAGGTAACCACGTGAAATGTCTTTTTTTAATAGAAAGATCTTTTCCATTTGTAAACTAAAATTTTTTTACTTACTCTAACTGTAACGTTTCTATGTAAAATGCAGAACTGTCATATTCTTGGAGCCGTGGGCAGAAATTACACTTTGAAGTCACTGCATTAGATTTAATTTTGAATTGCTGAGGGCTGTGTTCTGGTTTGAGACTTTTCCTGCTACTGCCTCCCGGTGAGGAAGCAGTTATGCTGAGAGCGATTCCCTTTGAAAAAACACGGTTGGGTCTGCAGGTGTGAACAAAGACGTCTGAACAGGCTGAACTGGTAGAGGATCGCAGTCAGATTCCTACTTATATCAGTGCTGGTTTAAAACTACTTTTGTATTAGAGAAGCAACTGGGGATTTTACAGACATCTTAACTTTGGAGTTCTTAGTCGGGTGACACATGGGATAATAAATACAAGCTGAAAATAGCAAACCAGAAAACTTGTAACTACCTTAAAACATGCAGGCAATGCTTTTTGTAGGCAAGAGGAGACATGGAGGATTTTGGATGTTCTCAGCCTGACAGATAACATGTATTGTCCTTTAATTCAGAAATTCAGTTCCTCAGTGCAAAGAGCTGCTATCTTTTTTTTTTTTTTTAATTTTATTTAAATGACCCCTTTTATCAGATGACAGCAGTTCTGTAATGGTCCTGTGCTATAAAATACAAATGTAATACTTCTGCTTGAAGTATATAATATTTTTTTGTTGTAAATTAACCAACATCTTGAAAAGTTAAAAAAAAAAATTTAAAAATACTCCAGTTTGTGCCTTTGCTGTTCTGGTTGCCACATGTAGTTTACATGCCACTGTGTGCCTATATTGTTAGCAGAACTATCATGGATAAATTTATAGTCTGTTTGAGCGCTCACCATCAAAATGGTGTGGATATATTAAGTATCCTTTTAAGAACTGTGACTTTATATTTGAAAGTTCAGTTAACCAGTTTTTAATTTTTGGTTCTTGGAAGTTTAAAACTTTCGTGTTTAAGAGATGCCAAATGAGTAAGTAACAAAGCACACTACTTCAATTTTGTGGAATGTCACATTAAGCTATATAAAACTAGAACAGCAACATGATGTACTCACTTCTGCTTTGATTTAGAATAGTTGCCTAGCTTTTTGCAAGCAGTATTGATGAGATGTTAACAAGTCTGGGGTTTGATCAGGCTTGGTACCTCCACCTCTCTGAAATACATTAGATACCTCATTTTGCTACGTGTGAACACCTGAAATGCATGAAAAGCCCTGGCTGAGAATCAGCTATGGCAGTACCAGCACTCGGGCCTTGGTGTAGCTGTGCATAAGCCTGGAAGGTGAACGAGGAGAGGGGACAGTTGTGGCTCATGGTGTTGGGGTGACTATTCCCATGTACGTGGCTGCCCCTTGGTTCCTCCCATGCTGTATGCGGAGCTGTGGATGCCTGTGCAACAAGCTGTGTACAGCACATCTTAGTGGTAAATGTTTCAGCTGTTCAAGGTGGGGACAAAAGCTTTTTGAACAAATGTCCATAATAGAGATGCTATTTAGAAAATGTTGTACAGTCTAACCTAAATAATCTAGTAATGCTCTGAGA
>VZTV01008271.1:0-21796 GCA_013400875.1 Anhinga rufa
TTTTTTTTTAAAAAAAGAGATTTCTACCATAAAATTCCTCAAAGTATTTCCAAATCAGACTTTTTATATGGTGAACATCATTATTTTCCTGTCTGGAAAGTCATTCCCCTAAGCAAAACAGGAAAAGTGTGCTAAAAAATGGGAAAGCCAAGTATATAGATAACCATGAAAAAGTAAGAGAGACCTTTTTGCTTCTGCTTGAGAGAAGCTTTTGCTTCTCTCAGTTTTGATGTTGGTTATGAATGATAAGGCAGCAGCTTCAGCCTACCTTCCGTTGGTATTCAGAAAGGATACCATCTATCAGATTTCAGCTCTGGGTTTACAGGTCAAATTAATAGGGGGGAAATCAGTGTCCGCATTTGTTCACTCATTTGGAGACTGTAAGAATGAACCCTAGGGGTTTGGTCTTTGCCTACAGCAACAGGGAACTGCAATGTTTAATCTGATGGTGTAAACATGATGCTGATCTGAAAAGAAACCAATTTATAATAAACTAACAGCTAACACAAAAAAGCTATATTGCTGTCTCCGTATGGTTATTATATGTAATGCAAATCCAGGTGATCTATGTAATGGTTTGGGAGGTTACAGATCTTCTCTGCTGCATTTGTGGGAGAATAACTCCGTTTCTAATTACTCTTTAAAACTAATCACTCTTTAAAAGCGGTGAGGATTTGATCACCTTTCTCAGGCACATGATGGTTGTCTCTTGGAATGCCACACCATTTTTTTCTTCTCTAGATACGGCTCACTGCAGAACTTCACAATAACCTGGGGAACTAAACATGGACTTAGCAACGCTCCCAGGGCTGGAAGAGTTGCCCGGGGATTGGCAATGGATTTAGCAGTACATTAAGTGGGCTCCCCCCAGTTTTAAGGAGAGTGAAATGAATGAGTCACACCAGTGGCTCCTGTGATACAGCGCATCCCTGGCATTGCACAGCATTGCCATTACCGAGACGGACGGTATCTCTATTGAACCGTCTTGGGGAAAAAATAAAGACAAAAGGATAGTTGCCTTAACACTACTTAGGACTATGAGATGGAAAAAGACCAGAAACATCTGAGATTTGTCACATCTCTCATAATGGAGTATAACAGCAGCAAGAGAAAAAGCCTCCTGTGAGCTGAAGATGGAGCGCCCTAACTTGGCCATCTGTTACCAGCAGCACGCTGCAAAACGTTCAGGTTATTTTGCTGGGTGATACTGCGTTTTTATTCTCACTTATTTTTTTAATGTTTCTATTAGGAACGCACGACCTGTGCTCCTTTTATCAGTATGGTTTGCATTCTTGCGCTCTTCTTGGATCTTTCAGAGTTAGGGGATTTCAAGGTATAGACAGCTGGCTGGGTGCAACAACACCGAAGACAGGGAAGAGGCAGCAGCACAAACCAGGGATCAGACACGGCCGTAGGGCAGCCATGTCTCCTGTAATGCCTTTATCGGCTCAGGTACACGTTATCCTTTCTCAGCATTGCAGACCACCCGACATTTTGCCAGAGATCTGAAAGTTCCAAGAGCAAAAGCTGAGTACATCAAGTGGGAAGAGCCACAAGAAACACAGAGATCCCCACCCACACTAGGCACTTGCCTGCTTCTGGGTGTAATTCAAGGTGTTAATCATCATCTTGTGCTCCCTAAAACACCTGACATCTCCCATATGCTAGATCCTGTTCTTCCTATCTTCAATTAATGAAATTAAGATCTGTGACTCAGTCTTTTTAAGCGTATCTGAAACAACTTCTCAGGGCAGTAAAAGTTATTCCTGGGCATTTGAGCTGGTTCTAAGCCTCCTGTGTTTTGTTCACCACCCAGCTTAGAGAATACCAGAGATAACTTAAATACTTGCCTGAGCACCTAGCACAGTTTCCGAGCTCTATGTGAATACCAGCGGCAAAATGTACACGCTAACAGGAATAGCACAGCTTGGCTTGTGAAATCTCAACCACATTAAAAAAATACACGGAGCCGCCGGTCAGCAAAGGTTTTACAATCAACGCTCCTCTGGATGTAGATGAAAAATGGACGTCCCAGTGACAGACATGTAATAAATCACACAAAGACCAAGAGTTCATATTGAAAAAGTCAGGATACAGCATGAGCATGCCAAACCACTCTCAGAAGTATTTTAGTTTTCCAAATGGGTAATTGAATGCTTAAAGCAAATAAAGAGAAAACTCAATTTGGACTTAAAACATCACCTTCCTCATCTCACTGATGGAAAAAAAATTTTACATTTGGCCTTGTGCACTTCTGCAGGACTGCATGTACAAAAACAAACGCTCACGTGCTTCTCTTTGTTCTTCTCCAGAGAGGGTCAGGTAACGGATGGATCATCAAAGCAGAAAGATTATTTTCTGGCAAGAAGAAATCTATGGTGAGAACTACAACAGAGGGACAAAGGTGTCGGTCAGTAGCAGCCACAGGCAGTAAGGAGAGGACCGAAAGGCAACAGCTGTGGAAGAGGTAGCGTCCAGAGACTCAGCTCATGAATATTGTCTCTGCTTGCTGCAACAAAAAGGAAAAAACTATAAGAGGAAAAAGGGGGAAAAGACTGTTTGGTACCTGTTTGTTCCAAATAAACCTCTACAGGATTCACCTTCCTTTTTCTCAAGCTACAGTACTGTGCTGGAGAAAAGGTACAAAATACTGGAGCCTGTGAGAGCATCTGAATTGCTTCTGAGGACTTTACTGAAGAGCATGGCAGTTCTTTCATCAAAGTCATCATCGCAGTCTGACACCGATGCTGACGTGGCCAACGCTACCACAGCAAACACAGCCAGGCTCTGTTATAGTATCGCCACTTAGCGCTTCCCTGGTTGTGAGAAGCGATGCTAGTCAGGGGTCCCGATTCTTGGCTCGGCAAGGAGATTCTCCGGGTGGCACGTGATGCACACAAACCACTTCCACCTTTCCCCATTTTGGGAGCACGTCTAGAACAAATGGCACAGTAACAGCTTCGTTACTTGTCTGCTATCCTCTTCTAGCCACCTGCAGCCACCAGGAGCACTCTGCCAGTTTATCTACACACCAAAGACTCCATCAACACCCTGCTCCTCTCATTGATAGGATTTAAGGCAAATCTGTGCCCTGGCTGGGATCCCAACCCCACCCCACAAAAATGCAGTTGTTCCTGTAGAACTGCCTCTACGGCCTGGCTTTCCCCAGCACTGCCGGGCAGGCGAAGGATAACCGTCTCTTCGCTCTCTGCAGATCTAGTTAGGCTACAAGAAGCCTGGAACGCAGACACAGCTGAAGTTAAAGCAGCCAGAAATAAAGTAAGCAGAAAAATGGCTTAAAGCCATCTTTGTTCTGACCCTTTTTTTCTTCCATCGGGGACTGTTGGGACCACACAGATTCCCAGCTGCTATCTCACACCGAGTACAGCAGTCCACGGCCAGCTACGCCTTTAAAGTGTACTTCCAGCCCACTCCTGGATGCCACTCCAGCTCGACAAATATCATGAGGAGTTTGCTCAGCTGACGAACAGGAGCACCAGTAAAAATAGGGTAGAGGATGGCGTTGAAGAGAAGACAAACATATGCAAGTAAAGGCACTCTGCTGCAGCTCAGAGGCTTATGGCTCTGCTTCCACGTTACGGAAGAAATCTGTTTAGCTATATAAATAAGTAAGGTGTATAAGTGAATACCTGAGGATTAGGGTGGGCTGCAGGAAAGCAGCTAGCCTGTAGCCCCTCCAGGATTTTGGAGGTTGCTTAGCAACAGGCAGGGCTAAAGTAGCACGAAATTAGCAGCTCTTCAGCAAAAGACAAATCAAATGTAGAACTGGGGAGGTGGCCCTTGAGTGGCAGCAAGGAGGAAAGCATTAACTGGGGAATCCGATATGCTGGGTGTCTTTTAGGAGTGTTTCCTGAGTGCCGGGGATCTTTAATGGATGCGGCCAAGGGGCTGCGTCCTGCCTGGGTACTGATAAATTCCAAAGCACGCCTGGCAAGTTAATCATAGAATCATAGAGTCATTTAGGTTGGAAAAGGTCTTTAAGATCATCAAGTCCAACCGTTAATAATTAAATCTTGATTAAAATGATGGCTGTGCCAGTCACCTCATGGGTTAATTACTTATTAACGATCTTAAATAGCTCAAACCCAATCATACCAGACTACCCTTGCTATATTAGTGCCAGTTGACTATACAGCACGCTTTCAGATGCAGAGTTATCTAATACATTTCCCCATTATTTCAGCTCTAGGTTATTTCGATGCCGTCTCTGCATTTGCCTAAGGAATTTGCTTCCCGTGAATCCTTCGAGTAACCGAATCTCAACGGCAGAGATCCACTTGTTCTGGCCAAATAACTCCTCTAAATCATATTGCTTCCCCAGCCTTCTGGAACACCCCGTGTGGACACGGAGAATCATTATATAGAGAGAACTGAGTAATGAGAACAGGGAGAACAACATGTGCACACATTTCATGGAGGACTTAAACAAGAGTTTTGAATGAAAGATTTTTCTGGGTCACTTAATCTGGGGCCAGATTGTACCAGTTAATTGTTTTCCACTGCTAAATGGACGCGAAGCAGGTCCCCGGCAGCCAGACGCAACCAGGGGCGTGTATGGCACATAGTCCAGTGGAAGGTGGTGTAGGAAGGCGGCTGGGTCAGGAGAGATGCTAAAGTGGCTTGCCCAGGCATTAACTAGAGGAGGAGAGAGGAAACGCAGCATCCCTTTCCCCTGCTTTTTACATACACACAGAGCAGTGATAACTTATTTCACTCATTTACAGAGTAGCTTATATTTGTGTGGCGCTTCAGAAACAGAGTAAGACCTATCTGAGGGCCTACGCATGAACCAAATTTGCTCAGAGCAGGGAAACTTCTCACCTGCATTTCACCCTCCTTAGCGCCCCAAGACAGCACCTAACCGTTCCTGTCAATGGGCGAGAGCATATACAAGCCACCACAAGATCCGTAGGCAGTAAATGACGTATTTTAGAGCAGGCTGGTGGTTTTCAATCCCTATAATTTTCAGAACGATTTCTGGGTCCTTGGGGGCTGCACACAGAGGTGCCTCTGGCAATGTTTTGTTTCCCTGTTTGTCTGGGGTTGGAAAGAAGGCCACTGAGGCTCACCGACGTGGCAAGCACTTAGGCGAGATGCCCTCCATTTCTTTAACGAGCCTATTAAACAAATCTACCAAAGGCGTAACTAGGAGTCTCAGAGGAGAGAAACACAGACTGTCCTGAGATATTCCTAGTACACGTACACAAGGAAACAAGATCCAGGCTACAATAGTTAAGTGGGAGCAATGCGATCCCGTTGCTGGAGAAGTACATCAACCTGAAATACCTCGACACTTTTCCTTCTTGCACGGCCAGACGCTGTGCCTGAGCACACAGCTTCACTGCCTGCTTCAGCTTCCCCTCCTCCACACGGGAGATGATAGAATCCTGCTTGACAGAGCTGCCGTGATACGTTCATCTCTGGAGAGGCAAGCGTCCGGTGAAACTGTTAGTGCTCCCTGGACTTAAGCAAAATGAGTGGCTGAAGGGAGGTAGTCTTGGTTTGGGTCACAAGAACCAAAGACAGTATTAAAACTCAAAAGGAATTTTATTCTCCACTTTCCTAAGGGAGTCCTTGCAGGTGTGCATCCCAGGATTTAACCTCCCCAAGGAGATTAAAAAATACTGCTATATTAATACAAATATACCGGTTTCTAGGCGTACAGCAACTGGTTCACATCACTCTCCACCACACAGGATTTTATTTAAAAGGTTAACTATTACCCAGTACTGCATATTTTCCAGCGCTTAGCCCCATTTTTATGGGGAAGTGGTGTTGCTCACAGGGCTAGGAGCTGCGTGCATCGCCTGTTGAAACTGGCTAACTAGTATATGCCAGGCTAAGGTTCCGTGTAATACAGATGGGCTGCAGGCTCCCTCGCCCTGCTACCATCAGCACCAGCAGCACAGGTCAGAAAGGGAAGTTACACAGAGATAAGCACTGGAGCGCTTCCTTCCCTTCACAGGACGGGCAGATGGGGCGGTCGCTCAGCCGTGACACAAACCAAGCGCAGTAGAGCCAGGGGAGGTTGTAAGTACTGGAAATGATCAGGGATAAGAGATTTAATAAGTGAAGGTGCAGACAAGCCTGAATCTTGCATTCTGATCGCGTATTAAGAGCGGAAAAGAAGAAGAGGGAAGAGCAAATAGTATCAACAACGCTTAAGAGCTGGAAAGAGATGATGTATTAAAACTCATGCTTATTTCTCTGAAAATGTCACTCTCTGTCAACTGTCACGGTTCCCAGACTTTCAGAATTGAATTATATTGTAATTACTTCCTATTTGGACAAGGTCACAAAAATAAAAGCTCAGTACTTTCCTACATTACGGTCTGCTGTATGTTCTTTACACTCCTGTAGCAGCCAAGTTTCCTTTTCTGATGTCAACAAATTTGCCTTTAGAATAAAATGCTGGTTTAGGTCCATTAGTCTAGTGTAAGGCACATAAAAAAGTTAAGAGCCATCATTACTGATCTTTCCAAGAAGCCCCCAGAGCACAGACGTCTTTATCCTCCTGCTAATGCTTACAATTCACTTTATATCACGAATGCAACAAAAAGGACAAAACCCAGATGCACGTAACCTTATGGTTGGTGCTTGTTCTACATACGCCCTCATCATTGAGTAAGGACATGTGAAATCCTTTACATCAGGGACTTGAAAACATTTCTCAGTTTTTTCCACCTCTTCCCCTGCCTCAAATTCCCATGTCAGTACACAATATTGTATAGCGGATCAAAGGTTGAAAATCTGCAAGGCATATAGGTAAATAGTTCCCTTGTTTGAACAGGTAGCCTGCAAACACTGCTTGTGACAAGGTGCTTCTACACAAGGCATTATCGTTACTGACATTTTATGGATGTTACAACAAAGAAAGATGGAAGGCAAATAAAGCGGGACCCTGCAGTTCCCAGGGGAGCCAGGGTTCCCCACAAGCCCCCGTGTGTGTGAGCTCTCAGTCCAGCGCTGGATCCATAAATGTGCGGCTCGTTTCCTGCTTGCTGTGGCCATTAGGGCCTCAGCCTGCCTCCGGAGGAGAAGCTGCCTGATGGAGAGGGATTGATGAGAGCAAGCACAACACAAGATGGACTCTGGCATGACCCACAACCACTCATCCTCCTAATTCATCCCAGCAATTAGTGCTGTGCCTGTGATGAACCCTTTCGCTTCAGGCTAGGAGGTCCTCTGCTGTCAGAGAGCAAGAGGAGGAGGTTTTCCAAGGTTACCAAGTCCAGGCAGTGCCTCCTTCCCCCTCGCACCTTCACGGGGCCACTTCCCCTGGTCCTGACCAGGCGTGTCTTTGTCAAGCCCTGAAGTGCTTGGGTTCGTCATGTCGGCTGGAGGAGACGGCTCTGGTGCATCTCAGGATAAAGTAAAAAACCACTCTGCAAAAACAGACCCCCCTGGGCTAGAGAGTCACTGCCTTTGCAAGAACCCCTCGTCAGAACACAAACCGTCCCAAGCAAGGTGCTGCTTTCTTACCCCATGTCCTTCCTCCTCAGAGAGGAACACACCCTGCTTCAAGCTGGGCTTAGAAAAGGAAAAAACAAATTAAGTGCTCTTGGAGGAAGTTCATTACAATACAAACCTAAATTTCGCTTTGTATTACAAGAGAAACGACGGCCGAATTTGTCTCTGAGCTTCCTGCTGCTATTAAAAGCAACATGAGTTGTGCCTGTACAGGCCTATGTGAGGACGATGGTCGGGACAAGCTGCTGTAACACAGAAAACTGTGTGCTGGGATCTGTATTCTGCAGGCACCAAATTACAGCTCCTTTCAGTGCAAGAGCCCCCTGTCATTTCTACCTCATGGAGAAAGAAATCACACTTACTGTTTTCAGAACCATTTAAAATTTGAAACTAATGCAGCAGTGACAAGGTGATGACATTTTTTTTTCTCGTTTCTGACAGGCCAGGTAGATTGCAAAGTCATCGAAACTAACAGCCTGACAATAAATTTTTCGTGTCCTAGATGGTGGGTAGAGAAAAGAGCCCAAAGTGGGGAACAAGTTTATCAGAAGGTGCAGGCGGTACCGAATACAGCAGCTTGCAACAGGGGACCTCTGGGGAGCGCGGGAGCGCCTGAGCAAGCAGAACAAGGTATTCTCGTTAGGCAGTTAGGAATCAAAGCCCTGATCCGTTTCCAATTTCTTCCACTGCTCTTGACTAGCTGAAATATAATCAATATTCCCTACTGTGTAAAGATGGAGCATCCCAGCTGGCACAATCAGGTGGCTTACTCAGACTGCCATGAAATTGTTCCTCATGAGGATGTACGATAAGGTCATTGATCTTGTGCTCTAAGCTACGGGTTAACAAAAGGATTTCTGAGATTAAAAAAGAACCGTTCAGACAATCACTTGACTCTGCTAAGAACTTTAGCTACAGTTTCATTTTTTTTCAGAGGTCAAAGCCTTAACCCCTGAGCCTCTCCAAGCTACGTCAGCCACAGCATATTTATGTTAGCGAAAGTAGACCTGTATTTCTCATTTCTCTCACCCAGCTGGGCTGGACGTCGGCTGGGGCTGAGGAGTTTCCAGCTCTGTTGTCGCAGTAACTGGGTGACTCAACGTGACATGCCGTCTTTGGACCTGAGCCGTGGTGCACACTGAATTTGTGCCTATACTTCCAGATGGAAGAGATTCTTTATTATGCCGATTAATTACTCAGAGGTGAGATTTTCTGGGTTTTTCATGGCTTTGGACTAACTTCACTTGCAGAATCAAATTTTGGTTAAGAATTATTGTCAAGGAAATGTCATTAATTAAGCAAAGGAAGTTGAAAGAATAATAAACAATAAGGTAACAGAATAATAAACAATACGGTAACATAATGAGGACTCGATCTTCATCTGCTGCTTGAACAACTGAATAGAAAAACGAGATACATGGTCCAGGCTTTCCAGTGAACAGACCCACAATAATGCTTTTTAACCTTCTCCTATTGTTTTGATTTTTGTTGCGGAGATAACAACTGCGGGGAAGTGTGGGCAAGGAGGAGGAACCTGTCGTGCCCTCCACAGCTTCCACAACTCACCTGTAGGGCTGCGGGTGCACATCTGAAACAGCAATGAGTGTACCAGTAACGAACTTCTTTAGATAGAGGCTGGCTGATGTGGCAATAGGTTGGCACCTCTCTGCCCAGGTGTTCACAGAATTGCATGAAAAATAATAATTCGCAAAGGAATTATTTCAGATGTAAACAATGCAACAAAGCCAAACACCACAGCACTATTCAAAAATTTGCAAAAGAGTAAACCGGCACATTATCATTCTTAAATAACATGAAACAGCTCTCCAAATGGATTTAAATATACTAGGATGTTTCTATATAGCACTTTAACTGGATCCTCCAAAGCCTCTGGCATACAGCTCTCACCTCCATTTACCAGCCTGATGTAATTTATTTATGCTCAAACACAAACAAATTAAACAACATAAACAATTTAACCCTATGTTTACCACACCACTTACTCTCCACAAGAGAAACAAGGCAATAATATGGTAAAATTAAAAGCAATTAACCTCAGGAAACCAGAGACTCCTGAAGCAAAGCGATAGGGAGATCCTAAAGATATGAATATTGCCCTTATGAAGCACCCAGCTAAACTTCTACTGCAGTAGCTACATATTGCTTAGGCAACAGTCAAGTAACCGCTCACTGAATTTAACTTTGAACAATATCAATACTGGCAAAAATAATACCTGAGGTTTGTAATGGAAAGTTATTAACATGGCCTTCAGTTCTAACAGCTACCGTCACTGCAAGGCTCTGCATTTATAAAATGCATACAGCCCTCCTTCTACACTTAGTTTTGTTTGTTCGCTTATTTTTCAAAGCAGAGAGATTCAACTGCAGGTGCCGGAGAAATCAAACACCAGCAAAAATGCATAAAGACGCTGTCCCCAGTGTCTTTTCTTAGTTTATTTGGAAAAGCTCGGGGGGCTGGAGGAGGAGGAGGGAAGGGAACATTGTTAGCTTTTGTCTTCTTTCCCCCACCAATTATTTGTAAAATTTTAGCTTTAGATCTCAGCATAGCATGGTGCTTCAGAATTTGTCACCTCCTTTCATTTGTCAAAAACCAAATGCAATGAAACAAATGTCCGCCCCAACTGTTCTCTGCACTACACTGAGAATGAATCACCGCTTCTTTTCCCCAAGCCACTGCATGCAATAGCCACTGGCTCTGGATTACCTGAGCTCTCTGTAGCGTAGCCACGCCTTGTTTCCAATAACTTAAGCTTTAAATACTGTAACATCTGCAGAAAAAATAACCACAGCATTCCTGAGAAAGACAATTATCAGAAAGGCTGGTCAAATATGACACAAGGCAGCTTGACATTATTTTGCCCCAATGTAATATTTTCCAAATGCAAGTGTTCTAAGATTTCTAGGCACAGAAATGAAAGATAATTGTCTTTGCTAGCACTGAACTTCCAGTAGGCAACAGAGCTTCTTCCCCCGCTGTTCAGAGGGGGCATACAGAGTTTCTTTGGTGACAGGAGCTGAGTTCTAAAAAAAGTAAAGACACGATATTCTTCAGGGTCCCGCAATTGAAAAACAAGTTGTCACAGACAACTCAGACTTCGGCTAGCAAGAGTTGCAGCATCTTGGCCCCAGGGTCTTTTGTATTTGAAGAAATAGATTTCCTCTGAATAACCACTATGCTACTTACTGCTGAGATGCTACATGGTTCCTCAGATGTCTCTGCTTGAAAAAGGTCCAAGAGAAGCATAGATGAATTTTCACCTCCAGGGAGATTTCTCCATCTTAAGCCTGAACAGGTTTGTTGCTTTCTGTATCTATACTTCTCTGTATAGATCCTTTTTTCTGTATCTATACTTTTACCTACATGTCCTTCTCCACAAAATGTGAAAGCCTGTGTTGTTTTTCTTTTCATGATGGTCAAAAGTGCTGGTGCTGAGATACATTTATTTTTCCTCTACAGCCTCTTTTGCACCACAGAAGAGTCTTCAAAAAGAAAAGCATCTTACTTTGATCAAGAGGTACTGCAAACCCGCCGGGCACTATCATTGCAGTTTTTCTCCATATTCAGACTGGAGGCATCCCTCAGCAAAATCAGTTACAAGTTACGGGGTTTGTTTCCTTCAAAGGAAGAGAGAGTTCAGACTTCCTCTTCTAAAGAACAAGTAAGACGACTGTTATGCTGACAACGGTAACTCTATACACTCTGCTGCGGCTGGGCATACAGACCATTGGTGGTAGAAAACCTGCTGTAGAACATTTTAATGTGTCACCTTATAGGAGGTCAGTCAACCCTCCAGCCAACCTGCATGTGGGATTCAAATGTGTCCAATTCAGCTTGGGAAAAATTTTTACTTCCTCTTACTCATAGAGCTGAGTTATTTTAGACAAATCATGGCAAAGGTGGCAGAAGACAGAACTGTCGAACAGCGTGACTCCCTGCCACCTTCATCTGTTGCTCTCCGTACTATTTTCAGAATCAAGGATGGAAAGAAGCTGTTATTCATCCAGGAAAAAAGAGCCAGATTCAAGACGTTTAAGCCAAAAGACCTTCTGAGCATGCTTTCCTTCTTTGGTTCTGAATGGGAAAACATCTGTCATCCTGGAGAGCCATGACTCCTGACGGCGCAAAGCTGAACAAACCACGTTTAGGTGGCCTGCTGGACCACGGAACAGTTTTCAGATGCCACCCACACCTTTATCTGCATTGAACCGCTGATACTTGGGGCAAATCTCATCATGCTGTGTGCTGCAATGCAGTTGCTGGTGATGCAGACAATGAGTATTTCCATCCACTTTTCCACCTCAGACTTTGATAGCTCTTTAAAGACTTTCGACACTGTTCTTGTTGATGCCATTATTCATGGAAGTACACGTGCCAACAAATGACTACTACAAGGACACCAAAATATTTGTACTCAGTCAGGTCGCAAAGCTACTTTAGATGGTTAAAATGTGATTATATTTAATTATTAATAATAAAATCATATTCCTTTCCTGTTGATAAAAGTTAACAGTATACCTGATTTAATTTACAGTGTCAACTCGGAGCAAATGAAAAAACAAAACCAAAACACCAAACCAAAACAACTGAACAGCCTTACTAATGTTTAAACACCATGAAAATATAACCTCACTACCAGGCGACATGTCTGCTCACTGGAAATCCAGATATGCAGAGTTCAAATCAGTATTTCATGGCTGAAGCTGACTTTTTAAATGCATGACGCTTTCTACATTGTTAACGCTTATTACCAAGTTGACGATAATATTACACATCCAGTTCCACTGTAGGCACTTCGATCTGATTTTCAGGTGCCAGTTCACTGCGCTGTACTACGCCTCAAAGCCAAGCAGAAAGGAGGAAGCTGAAGCTGAAAACAGAGCAGGCATTAAAAACCATGACCCTCCTTCCAACGATGACAGGATCCTGCACTTTGGAGATAACGGCGCAGACACAGTAAGTGGAATTGATCATTGGCTTTTAATAAGAAATCGCACACAGGCACAGCAGGGTTTTCTATAGATCTAAACACAATTCTTTTCAATTTGGTTTGGCCTTTTCTTGAGAAGTTGATAAATGAGCAATTTTCTTCCTGTCCTTTATACTGGAAGATTAATTAGATATATCACTGGTAGAACCAAAGGAATAAAAGGCTTGTGCAGTTTCAGGGCCTTTCTGCAGTTATCTCCTTTGCTTTTCTGTTGCATTTGTGTTGTCTTACCACCTCTCACAATAGCAAAAAATGCTGAGTATCTAGATAAATACACATATATACATATAAACACAAAGAGAGAGAAAGCACTAGAGGGAAGAGAGCAAGTAAGCTATTTTTACTCCTTTCCATTGAAACTCAGATAAATCAATATATAATTCCCTGTTAAACCATGCCTGCAAAAAATTGTTTCCAGATAAAACAGCAACAGAGGTGTGAATAAAGTAATTCACCCACATCAGTAAGGCGTGAGCTTCAAAACACTGGTTTGAATTAAAAACATTTAAATAGCAACATTATTAAAGTAAATCTATTTTAAAACTAGACAAAGAACAATTCTGAAATGAGAAAAAGCTTAGCACAGCTCCTGCTACCTCAGCCTTTTGTTTTCAAGTCCGCTCTAGCAGAGCTATTCCCCATGAGCCACGCGAGGGTCCTGGGGCAAGCCACGACTGTGGGTGTGCCCAGGAAGGATCAATAACCTCGTCAGTACAGTGACAGGTGACAAAAAAGTGTGTGTTTGCTTTGCATTGAAAAAGGCACATTTTTTTCCTCAAGGCCATTAGCTGCTCTCACCTATGGTGCTGAGAGCAGCAACTCTCCAACACTGCTGGGGAACCTTATTTCCTCCAAAGAGGGGAGAGGTTTACACGGTTAGGAAGAAGCTTCTCTTAGAAGAACTTCAATATACCAGGTCCTTCCTGCCATAAAGGAAGATGGAAGATGAGAAAGGGAGTCGCCGTAATCCCTGAGCCATGTAAAAGAAGATATCATTACAGATGTTGCCCCATAAACAGAACAATCTTCCCTGCAGGTTCCTTTACTCAGTTCTAGCCCATCCCACATGTTCCCCTCACCTTCACTGGGCACGAGGGGTGAAAGCCTACAGTTAACTTCCCAGTGTCTCTCCACCTACCTGTCTGCTACACTCAACTTTGCGGCATCTCTAGATCTGCAACGTAACACATTTTGAACGTTAGCTCTGCTCAAGTTCCAAATATCACAGGACAGTCATGGAGAAACGGGCACAAGTCCCTGAATTCACTTGAAAATTGTCAAACCAGGACATTTTCATGTGGAGAAAATCTCCCAATGAGACTTATTTTCTCCCATTTGCAACTCAAGTGAC
The DNA here is from genome assembly GCA_013400875.1 of Anhinga rufa. NCBI lineage: Eukaryota > Metazoa > Chordata > Aves > Suliformes > Anhingidae > Anhinga > Anhinga rufa. The sequence continues at coordinate 13,852 of VZTV01008271.1, forward strand.
TGAAGTTGGGTGTAAGAATAGAGGTGATAGGCTTCCTATACTAAAATCAAAGGACATTACAATTTCTTTAGGACATACACAGATCTCTGCAAGAGAAATTGCATTATGAGATGCAACAATTGTTTTAATAAAATAGCACCATCAAGCTTAACCTTCATTAATCTAGAATAGGCTCTTTCTTCTTTCATTTATCAAATTGGGCTTCCAGAGACATAGAAAAACCTCTGAAATCCCTTGAAAAGAGAGAAAAATTAGGAAAAAAAGCGCCCCCCTTCAAAAGCATGAGCACAAAAAGCACTGGTATTCATTCTACGAAGTAGGAAATTAGGGTAGTTCCTGCTTTGGTCAGGTAGAAAATTATCATTCCCAAACCCATTTTTACAACCATAAATGTTACTGACTACTCGAGAAGAAACACACCCCTCCCTCCGTAAAGGCCATTGCAAAATGAAAGGTATGGTCATTATAGATTAGAAAACTAACAGGAAACAAAGGAGGAGGGTCTCCCATTCATTAATGAAATTTTCATCTTTTATTAAATTTCATTAACCCTTAAATTAGCACCTGACACCCCACTCAGAGAATTAATGTCTTTCTCCTCTGTTTGTCCACTCCTGAGCTGGGAAATGTGTGCAATATTGGGCTCTATCTGCCCCGAGAGTCTCAGCAGATGTCCTCATAGAGTCAGTCTCTTCTCTTTGAACGTACCTTGTACTCTGCAAATGTTGGCTGCAATCCAGCCGCCAGGTATTAGTGGGACCCTAACTTTACATATATGCATATAACAAAAACAAAGGGTAGTTTCTTAGGCCATATTATTTCATAGTACGAATTAGTTTAAAACATTCCTAAACCATGGAACACTGCCCAGCAATCACCTGCTGGAAATACTAATATTATTTCTAATTTCACTGACTTTGTTCACAATGATTTCCTTACTGGTAAATGATCGAAATTCAGAGCTGGTGAGTAATCATCACAATGAGACATTCTGTATTACATTTTATATAAAATTTTCAATTAATAGGAGCTTTTCCTTTGTATTTGCAGAGCTGTTCTTAAGGGAGAGATTGATCCTGATGCTTTTTCTTTTAAAAACAGGATGAAAACACTATTTCCAATGCAGCACCTTCAAAATCCAAAAGTTAGGCCCTGAACTCATGAGTTAAACTTAAAAGTTGTGAAATTAAGGAGAAAAAAACACCAAGTTTTTTTTCATTTGCCTTCTCTAGAACCATGTCAGCTAGAGCTCAAGAAAAAAGAAAAAAAAAGAAGCAAGGAGAGGTGGATTATTACTACATGGTAAACTCCTGTTTTCTTTTGCAGTAATACAGGAACAAAACAAAAAGAAACACTGGAAAAGATACAGAGTATGAAACCTGGCCACATCATGATCCTGTTTTCATGTCTCTGTGCCTCAGTAATTAGCTTAGAAACCTAAAGAAAATACTCCCTGGCACTTACTGTGTGATACTTACTCTAAAAGCATCTGGTGTTTAGCCTACAAATACTAATACAGAAGTGAGAAGCAGTTGAAAGACAGTGTCTCATTCATACAGCAGGAAAAAAAACATGTTTAAGGGTCTTGCTTGTTTTTTTTTTCAACAGAGCAAGTTTTGCCGCATTCAGCAAGATACACAACTACTCTTCCTACAACCTCTGCATTCCCTGGGACCTCTTCTAGTCATGATTTTCAAGACTATAATTTCCTATTTGAGCATATCAACTCCTGTAATTATTAGCTCCTGTTTGTAAATAAATACCATGATTATAATACCTAATTATAGAACCATGGAATAGTTGAGGTTGCAAGGGACCTCTGGAGAACGTCTTGTCTAAACCACCCCTCAAAGCAGGGTTACCTACAGCAGGTTGCTCGGGGCCAGTTGTGTTTTCAATGTCTCCACAGATGGAGAGTCCACAGCCTCCCTGGGCAACCTGTTCCTGTGTCTGATCACCCCTGAAGTTAATAAACAAATAAATAGCTTTTAAATAAATTATTTTGTTTCATTTTGTGCCCACTGCCTCTTGTCTGTTCACTGGACACCATCGAGAAAAGCCTGGCTCCCTATTCTTTAGTTCCTCCCACCAGGAATTTATCTACATAACATCCCCCTGAGCCTTCTCTTCTCCAGGCTGAACAGCACCAGCTCTCTTAGCCTTTCCTCACAGGAGAGATGCTCCAGTCCCTTAGTCGTCTTCACGGCCCTTCGCCAGACTCTCACCATTGTAGCTGTGTCTCCTTGTCCTGGGGAGACCAGGCCCGGACGTAGTCCTCCAGATGTGTCTCACCAGTGCTGAGCTGAGGAGAAGGATCACTCCCTTGGCCTGCTGGCAACACTCCTCCCAGTGCAGCCCAAGATACCGCTGGCCTTCTTTGCAGCAAGGGCTCACTGCTGGCTCACGTTCAATTTGGTGTCCACCAGGACCCCCAGGTCCTTTTCTACCAAGCTGCTTTCCAGCCAGTACCCATGCCTGGTACCAGCAGGTACTGGTGTATGGGGTTGTTCCTCCCAGGCCGGATGGCAGCACACCCATCTGGTCTATCAGCCACTCCTCCCAGCTTTGTGTCATCTGCAAACTTGCTGAAGATGCTCTCTGCTCCATCATTCAGGTCGTTAATGAAGAGGCTAAGCACTGCTGGTCACAGTATCAACCTCTGAGGTGCAACACTAATGACTGGCCTCCAACTGGACAACCTGCTGCTGATCACAACCCTTTGAACCTAGCAATTCAGCCAGATTTCAGTCCACCTCCCATGCCACTTATCTAGTCCATACTTTATCTATTTGTCTAGAAGGATGTTTTGGGAGACAGTATCTATACTTGCTGTCCTTGAGATAAACAACACCTTCAGCTCTTCCCTCATCCACCAAGGCAGCCATCTCATCGCTGAAGACTATCAGCTTGGTTAAGCATGATTTACCGTTCCTAAAACCATGTTGATGACTCCCAGCCACCTTCTTCATTATGAGCTGATTTTCTTTTCCGCCTATCAAATAGTTAATGTGCCATCTCCAGTCAGAGATCACGTTCCTGTGATTCAGATTTGGCTCTCTAAGGACATTCTAGTTGGCAAAAGTGAGAAAAGTTGATCCAAATAAATATAAACTGTGAATGTGAAGTCAGTTCAACCCTTGTGTGTTTTAATTTAACGTGGGACATCGAGTTAACAGAGTCAAGGCATCACATAATCACTCAGTAGGGATGCCTAACAGCAATACTAAGATCAGTCTGAAAGAAGTATGAATGGAAGCGTCTGCACGCAAACGCACCAGAAGAAATGATAGAGAGAACGGGTTACAAGAACGGCATGTTTTAATAAGCAAGGACATGAGTGACAGCAGTCAAACTGGCAATGAGAAATGCCTTGCTACATCTAGATCAGAAGGCCGGCACCCTGGTGAGGCCGTACCAGAGATGACCAGCCAGTCGAGACCTGCAGCAAAGCTACAGCATGTCACCTCTGCAACAGGAAAACAAGACTGGAAGCCACAAACCCACCCGCAATGAGGAAACAGAGACAAAGGACAGCAATGACAGGCTGAAGCAAGCAAGCTTCTGAGGGGAAGATCACGCCATGAGAACCATTTGACTCCTAAAGAGTACAAAAACTTTGTCTAAAAGCCGGTTTATTGCCATTAATCAAGAGGAACCCAAGAGACACAGTGAGGACTTTACAGCCACTGTCCCTCACCCTCACCACGCGCAAGTGATGCTGGCCAGACAGAAGCCTTAGTGATGGCGAGCACATGGCTGTCAGTACGAGTGGCATCTATGACAGGAGGGGTGCAAGTGAGTGAAAACACATTCATTTAAAGTAATTACCACCCGCCCCTCCGATAAGATCCTGCACTGCTTTTCCTCACATGAAGTTCTCCAAGTCTTTCACATTTTCACTGTTTTAAATACACCACCTTAGGTGCAGAGTTTTCCTTATTTAGATTAACTTTCCTGACTATGCCATTCATCCCAACAACCTTAACTAAAAGGCTCTGAGTTTCAGAGTACTCCTCTCCATGTGCTTAGTCGTTCCTAGATTAACTATCAGGAGACTGTCCAGGACACAGTTTAGATCCCCTCCTATGTCTTACACCTGACTCAGGAGTGAGTCACATGCCCAGTGAGTTAGCAGAACCCAACGCCCAACTACACTCCTGACAAGGGTGGGGTGTTACTAACACAGCAGAAGGTAACTTAAATCTTCTACTTTTTCCCATCCCTGATAAGCCCAGGTCTCAGCCCTGAATTCTCCCTCCATTCCAATAATTCCTACTAGTCCTTGTGCACTTCTGTAACCCACAGGAGAGCGCCTTGACTCCATGTCTGCTGTGCTCATCCAGGCTCCTCTCTTACAGGCCGGAATCCAGGACGTGCGAAATCCTTCATAGGCAGTGGATTCACTCTTAAGTCCTTCAGCCGCCTTCCCGTTCATGTCGACAAACAGTTCAGAATTTTATACTCTGCTTTTGAAAGGCCCCATGTGCTGAACCNCGTAGTCCTCCAGATGTGTCTCACCAGTGCTGAGCTGAGGAGAAGGATCACTCCCTTGGCCTGCTGGCAACACTCCTCCCAGTGCAGCCCAAGATACCGCTGGCCTTCTTTGCAGCAAGGGCTCACTGCTGGCTCACGTTCAATTTGGTGTCCACCAGGACCCCCAGGTCCTTTTCTACCAAGCTGCTTTCCAGCCAGTACCCATGCCTGGTACCAGCAGGTACTGGTGTATGGGGTTGTTCCTCCCAGGCCGGATGGCAGCACACCCATCTGGTCTATCAGCCACTCCTCCCAGCTTTGTGTCATCTGCAAACTTGCTGAAGATGCTCTCTGCTCCATCATTCAGGTCGTTAATGAAGAGGCTAAGCACTGCTGGTCACAGTATCAACCTCTGAGGTGCAACACTAATGACTGGCCTCCAACTGGACAACCTGCTGCTGATCACAACCCTTTGAACCTAGCAATTCAGCCAGATTTCAGTCCACCTCCCATGCCACTTATCTAGTCCATACTTTATCTATTTGTCTAGAAGGATGTTTTGGGAGACAGTATCTATACTTGCTGTCCTTGAGATAAACAACACCTTCAGCTCTTCCCTCATCCACCAAGGCAGCCATCTCATCGCTGAAGACTATCAGCTTGGTTAAGCATGATTTACCGTTCCTAAAACCATGTTGATGACTCCCAGTCACCTTCTTCATTATGAGCTGATTTTCTTTTCCGCCTATCAAATAGTTAATGTGCCATCTCCAGTCAGAGATCACGTTCCTGTGATTCAGATTTGGCTCTCTAAGGACATTCTAGTTGGCAAAAGTGAGAAAAGTTGATCCAAATAAATATAAACTGTGAATGTGAAGTCAGTTCAACCCTTGTGTGTTTTAATTTAACGTGGGACATCGAGTTAACAGAGTCAAGGCATCACATAATCACTCAGTAGGGATGCCTAACAGCAATACTAAGATCAGTCTGAAAGAAGTATGAATGGAAGCGTCTGCACGCAAACGCACCAGAAGAAATGATAGAGAGAACGGGTTACAAGAACGGCATGTTTTAATAAGCAAGGACATGAGTGACAGCAGTCAAACTGGCAATGAGAAATGCCTTGCTACATCTAGATCAGAAGGCCGGCACCCTGGTGAGGCCGTACCAGAGATGACCAGCCAGTCGAGACCTGCAGCAAAGCTACAGCATGTCACCTCTGCAACAGGAAAACAAGACTGGAAGCCACAAACCCACCCGCAATGAGGAAACAGAGACAAAGGACAGCAATGACAGGCTGAAGCAAGCAAGCTTCTGAGGGGAAGATCACGCCATGAGAACCATTTGACTCCTAAAGAGTACAAAAACTTTGTCTAAAAGCCGGTTTATTGCCATTAATCAAGAGGAACCCAAGAGACACAGTGAGGACTTTACAGCCACTGTCCCTCACCCTCACCACGCGCAAGTGATGCTGGCCAGACAGAAGCCTTAGTGATGGCGAGCACATGGCTGTCAGTACGAGTGGCATCTATGACAGGAGGGGTGCAAGTGAGTGAAAACACATTCATTTAAAGTAATTACCACCCGCCCCTCCGATAAGATCCTGCACTGCTTTTCCTCACATGAAGTTCTCCAAGTCTTTCACATTTTCACTGTTTTAAATACACCACCTTAGGTGCAGAGTTTTCCTTATTTAGATTAACTTTCCTGACTATGCCATTCATCCCAACAACCTTAACTAAAAGGCTCTGAGTTTCAGAGTACTCCTCTCCATGTGCTTAGTCGTTCCTAGATTAACTATCAGGAGACTGTCCAGGACACAGTTTAGATCCCCTCCTATGTCTTACACCTGACTCAGGAGTGAGTCACATGCCCAGTGAGTTAGCAGAACCCAACGCCCAACTACACTCCTGACAAGGGTGGGGTGTTACTAACACAGCAGAAGGTAACTTAAATCTTCTACTTTTTCCCATCCCTGATAAGCCCAGGTCTCAGCCCTGAATTCTCCCTCCATTCCAATAATTCCTACTAGTCCTTGTGCACTTCTGTAACCCACAGGAGAGCGCCTTGACTCCATGTCTGCTGTGCTCATCCAGGCTCCTCTCTTACAGGCCGGAATCCAGGACGTGCGAAATCCTTCATAGGCAGTGGATTCACTCTTAAGTCCTTCAGCCGCCTTCCCGTTCATGTCGACAAACAGTTCAGAATTTTATACTCTGCTTTTGAAAGGCCCCATGTGCTGAACCCATACAAGGCATTATGCACTGACCATCTGCCTTAAACGCACTGCAAAATACCTTCCCAACAAAACACATCACATACATACATACTCAATACGAATCAGAAAATTAATTAAAAATATCATCATGCGGCACACAATATATTACACTATGAGAAAGGTAGGCCCAAGAAAATTGACAAATATCTCTCCAAAAAGTACCATGAGGACTTCTATTTTAACCTCTCATCAGAAAAATACACACTGAGTAAACAACACAAGATAATTTTATTGTACTTGGTAAGTCCTTAAATTACTAATTTTCAAGAACTGAGCAAAGGACTAAACACTAAATGTCAAAATGTAGCCTTTTACTCCCAAATACTCTCTGTCGGTAGCAGAGCTCAGATCTCAAGTCCAATTTTAATAAAACCTTTGCACAGATCTTTTTTCTGGTTGGAATTGACATTGGTACAGCAAGCTCCACTCTTTCACGAGATCAGAGTTTTAACCAGTATGGAAAAAGCCCTTGCTTAATTAACTACAAAATTAAGCAGCACAAAAGTAGATTAATAAATATATTGAGAGATACAAAAAAGGTGGAGTGTTAGAGGTGCATTCTTTCTGATGGGATGTTCTCAGCCCATTATCAAGCCACACCAAAACCACATTTCCCATCAGTGCTCCCACTCCAAGAAATAACAAAAGCACTTTTTTTCAAGATCAATGTTAAGCCCATCCATAGTTATACATACTCCAATAAAAAAGTCCCAGAAAAAATAGCAGACCTTTCAAATTACAGCTTTATGAACCTCCGTGGCCATCTGTAACAGATTTCCCCCAAAACTTACAATCAGACTCCTCTAACTAGCCATCATTCATTACAAGCCCATAGTTGTGCTCCAGACGCTCAAAGAAGCCTACCTTTTGACAGCACGGTCTTGGATAGGGTAGAATATAAAAAGATATTCTGCCTTTGTAAGCTTGTTATACAAACAGAACTAAGTTTCTGCCCCAACACAACCGTTTTTGTCGCGGTTTAACCCGTAGGCAGCGAAACACCACACAGCCATTTGCCCACTGCCCCCAGTGGGACGGGGGGGAGAACTGGAAAAAAAGGTAAAACTCATGGGTTGAGATAAAGACAATTTCATAGGACAGAAAAGGAAGGGAAAATAATAATAACGATAAAAGAATATACAAAACAAGCGATGTGCAATGCAATCGCTCGCCCCCCGCTGACCGATGCCCAGC
>VZTV01008274.1:117-11614 GCA_013400875.1 Anhinga rufa
TTTTGCTTTACCTATTAAACTCTCTTTATTTCAATGCACAAGTTTTCTCACTTTTACCCTCCTGATCCTACCCCTAATCCTGCTGGGGGGGAGTGAGTGAGCAGCTGTGTGGTGCTGAGCTCCCTACCAGGGTTAAACTGCGATGCCCCTTCTGTGCATTAATACATGAGTTCATGGGGTTTTTTTAGAAATCAAGTAACCTTTAGGTTCTGAGCATAGGGTGTGGGTTTTTTTATAATTAGGTTGTTAACTGTGAATATTTTTATAGTAGATAGCGGCATGTAGTAAAAACCCAACAGAGAACCCACTGCCTCAGGCAGGGAGACAACAAACTTGCAGTTTGTGCTAATCTGCCTGAAAGTGGGCAGTGTGCAGTACTTGATCCTGGAATCCACTTCCCTACCGGACTCCCAGGTTCTAAGTTTTTTCACCTATGGGTCACATCGCAGAGTATATCTTTCCTCCAGACTTTGAGGAACAGCATAAAGGAATTTAAAGATGTGGAGGGGTTTAGTATGTTAGTTGCGGTCGGTTAAGAAGGGCTTTCATTAGTGGACATTAATTCAGACAGTGTGTATTTACATTTGGCTAAAACCTTTTGTTTGTACATCTAGAGACAATAGGCACAGGGACGTTTTAAATACAAATAAAAACATATATGCCATTTTGTAGAGAGACCATCATGGCAACTGGCCAACTGGTAATCATGCTGAGCCTTCAGAATTATCCCTGACATTTATGCACAAAGCAGGTAGACGAAGCTTGCCAGGCAGGAGCCAGCAAGCAAACAGTACACTGAACAAATATGATACAGGGAAAAAAATCTTAGATGGTGAAATGAAAGCTGTGATTCCAGGACATCATTTTCACTCTAGCTTGTAGCAGTGGCAGTGGAGAAAAATTCCAGAGATGAAAAGGCTAGAAAAACCCATTAATCTCCTTCGTGCCTGTCCTGTATGACAAGTCACCCTTTGAAATCAGAAGACATAACAGTCTAGAAGAGGAAAGTTTGAGCATAAAGAGATCGGGCAATGCTCACAGGTAAGGTGAAGTCAGAACAGAGAAGGTTTCTATTTAAGGTGCTGAACTGTGACTCAGAGGAACTAAATTTTCTTCCTGCATCCTTCCACCTTTTCCTCTGGCAAGTCACTTAATCTCTCCATATCTCGGTTCCCCAACTGAATAATGAGGCAGTAATATTCAATAGTGTGCTTCTTTTCATACTTGAGAGCATTTGTTTGTTCGTTTGTTTTAAACTAGAATAATTTTACAGAACTGAGGGAGGGAATGATAAGATAAATAGTTGAAAGAGCAGAGTGGAGGGGGTGAAAGAGAAGTTGTGGCAAAGGCTGAGGGTAGGAATCTCTTACCCTGGATCAACAACATCAGTCAGAACAGTTTATGTACACATAAAAATGGTTTAGTCAGAGAAAATGCCTGGTACAATTAGGACCCAATCTAAATAAAGACCTCTAAGTACTATTGTTGTTGGATAATACTAATAATGATAGGTGGATTGCCTGTAAGGGGGTATTTGTGCCAAGGCAGTCTGAACTGCATTACCTGGCAATTCATTGACAATTGCAGCTGTGCAAAGCCAGACCGATGTTACTTAATTCTTGTTGCCCAGTGCCATGGGGAAAGCCATGAGAAAAACAAATGTTCAGCGGGGTCAAAGTTAAAAAGGAAACATGGTCACAGAGAAAGGGCTCCAGAAATATGTCTGTCATGGTTTAACCCCAGCCAGCAACTCAGCCCCACGCAGCCGCTCGCTCACTCCCCACTGGTGGGACGGGGGAGAGAATTGGAAGGGTAAAAGTGAGAAAACTCATGGGTTGAGATAAAGACAGTTTAATAGGGAAAGAAAGAGCCGCGCACGCAAGCAAAGCCAAACAAGGCATTCATTCACTGCTTCCCATGGGCAGGCGGGTGCTCAGCCATCTCCAGGAGAGCAGGGCTCCACCACGCGTAACAGTGACTTGGGAAGACAAACGCCATCACTCCCAATGTCCCTCCTTCCTTCTTCTTCCCCCAGCTTTACAAGCTGAGCATGACGCCATAAGGTGTGGGACATTGCTGAGCACAACAACACATGGTGTGGGACATCCCTTGGGTCAGTCGGGGTCACTGTCCCGGCTGTGTCCCCTCCCAGCTCCTTGTGCACCCCCAGCCCCTCGCTGGTGGGGTGGGGCGGGAGGCAGAAAAGGCCTTGGCTCTGTGTAAGCCCTGCTCAGCAGGAACTAAACCATCCCTGTGTCATCAACACTGCTTCCAGCACAAATCCAAAACATAGCCCTATACCAGCTACTGTGAAGAAAATTAACTCTACCCCAGCCAAAACCAGCACAATGTCCTCAGAAGAGTCACGGAAGATAACTCTGCAGTGGGGAAGATAGCTTTGTTGCCCTCATTTTTCAACAGATCTGCTCAACCAGTCTCAGCTGCTGTCTTGTATGCATACCGCACGTGAAATCTGAGGGTGGCTTACATAAAACTTTAGAGGCTTCTGTAGGAACCAATGGCAGCATTACAGCTTGCAAATGTATTTTCAGTGAAAAATTGTTACTTCACGTAACACAAAAATATGTGGTGAATTCTGCACAGAGAGGAAACAAATATCTCTCTGTTTTTGATAAACTGTCTCAATAGCAGTATTTACAAGTCATATAAAAATAAGATTTTTCTGTTAAACCAGGGATAAAGAACTAGAATGAAGCAAAAAATCACATATGCAGCGTTGTCCTTTCTACAATTTGCAGTCTTTATGAATGAATGATGTATAGAAGGCTCAGATAATCCTGCAATGTTTCTGTCTTTCCCATCTTTATTTTAGAAAAAAAAAAAAAAAAAAGAAAAGAAAATGACGTGCTTGGTTATCACAAAAAAAAAAGCAAAGTCATATTTTTAATTCACACCTTTTTCATGTTCTGAATATAGCTGTAGGGCTGAATTCCTGCAGGGGAAATCTGTACAATTACAGTCAGGTGACAACACCTTTCCATTGAAGACGCCGTATGTGCCAGAAAGTGCTACACAATGCTCTAAGCAGCAGAAGTGAAGCTGAGCTAGAAGTGGCTTGAAACAGGTATGTGAGCATATGTGTTACACAGATACATCGGCATGTTCTTTTTCTTTCTTTACAGATGATTACAGCTTCAGTTAAAACCACACATACAGCAGCAATTCATTGCTTTTAAACAGCAGTTTTCTTAATCTGAAAATGTTACATACAAAGATGATGAAAACTAGCTTTTCTTACCCACCTTATTTCATTTTCACTCTTTGATTGGATTAATTACTTTTTCTGGTATTCGTTCTTTCTAAGTGCATTCCTGTAGACAACCTGAGGTGTACAGGAGGCCTCATGAGGGTTCATATGCACACATACTTCTGCGGTTAGCCTCACTAGAAGACCATGGTACGTTAACAAGTTAGTGATGTACAGAACAGTTAACCTGAGAAGGTGCTGGCTTGTGCTGTGCTGTACGTTCAGCTTGGTATTCAGGCCTGTGGCGTGCTGCACATATCCTTTGGCCGCAGGGGAAACCTAGCCTGCTGATTGTAAGGAAGGAGCCTTGTTGGCAGCTCCCGTGGGGCACCAGTGATTACACCATCTGCATGTCCTGTATCTTAAAAAACACCTTCATTGTCCTAAGTCTTTTCCCCAGTCTTTCAGAAGACAGAGAGGAATGAAGCACACTCTCTAAATATCAGGTTGGTAATTTCTTCCTGTAAATTACAGTACGTATATTACATATTGCAGTAAGTGCTTAAATCCTTGACCAAAACGACATTTTGTGCTAAACACTCGATGCATGTTTATTGACACAGAGATCCTGCCCCTAAGCATGCAGAATTGTAACGCACAACAGGGATGTTAATATCGCCTTGTTTGGCAGTGTGGTGAGATCAAATTACTTTTTGAGATCATAGAGCCTATGGAAACTGAACTTAGATCTTCAGCAAGTCTAACAACAATTAGCTTTAAGCACGAGAACAATACCTCACTAGAAGCATCCTCTGTAGGATGAAATTAATTTTCTTCTTCACTCAGATGCTTGTGTGACAGAACGCTAAGGTGACACCTTATATGGTGACACCTAATGATCAGTGAACAGAAGTAGGAGTCAGGAAATGCTTGAAATATTTAGCTACAGATATAAGTCATCCAGTCCAGATGTTTGAGAACTCCGAAGCTACAGCTTTTCCTCAGCACTGTCTCTAGTACCCTAACTTTGAGGCTGTTGGAAGAAACCTGCTAAAAAGTTGCCAAATGTGCTGCATTTTCAGAGGTGCTGCACTCCGGCAGCTCCTATTGACTTCCCTGAGGCTGAGGTTAAGCAGCTCTGCAGAGAAGCAAAACCGCTGTCCGTCCCTGGACAGAGCTCCAGACCCTCTTTGAACATCAGTGCTGACTTCAAAGGAGGCTTAGGATCTGAGCACAAAGAAACCAGCGCAAGTTCATATAAGAATTCTTTCACTGCAGGCACCAAGTACATCTCTGTGCAACCTACCCTGTTGCCCATAACCTATCACATTCAGCGAGAAAGGCTCCGGAGGAAAGGTGGAAATAGTAAAACAGGTTATTGCATGATTTGAAAATAATCTTTTCCAAAGGGAATATAAGCTAGGGACTTTTAAGAAGATGGGACTTCAGAGCTGACAAGTGTATCTAGCGTGTTAATGTGGTAATGAAGTTAGTTCTGCACTGTTTGGAAAACAGCAAATTTCCTTGCAAGGTTTGTGATTAAACATCTAACAGAAAATAATGATTTCCTTGCAGGCACTTAGGCACCAAATATAAAGACACAGAGGGAGAGCCAACCAGAGAAAGAACCTGCTAAATATCACTACTGAAAGCTGCTATTATCATAGAGTCCTCTTAATATTCACTGTTAATTATAAAAACTAATATCTATAAAATTGAAGAACCCAGTGGGAGAAAGTAAGACATTTAACTTGCAGAATTCCTTCAATCCTTTTACACAAACACAAAAAATGGTGCTTGTTCTGTAAAAAACAGCAGTTGGAGAGAGGGGAGAGATAGCATATTGATTTGCATGAGTATCTTGTTATTGAGGAGGAGCAACAAATTAGCTAAAGTACAAAGGAGAAAACCTATGTTTTGCTGCATATAAGCAGAGATTTCTATAATGAACTTGAGTAAGCAGAAGAGCGATGTTTGCTTGCCTGGGGAAGGAAGAATTTCTGCCCATTACTATGAGTGTGGGGAATTGTACCTTACATAAACCAGCGGGAAATGTTTGTTATGTTGAGCAGAGATTCACATTTGCACTACTTGCGCCTACACAAAATATTAGATCAAATGGGAAATGTATGAACAAATTGAATATGAAGTATTTTGAAGAAATCTGGAAAAAAAAATTGGGCTTGTTAGCATTACGCTAAAATAATACCCTTAACTTCTTGAAGGAAGTTGTCACTTCTTCCTGTGTCATTTCACTCTTATTTTTCATCGTTTCTCTCCTTACATGTCTTAATTTATATTTTGGTGAGGGGAAATTTGGAGAGTGGACAAAAACAATTCCTTCACTTGTCTACAAAAGAGAAAAGCAAAGCAAAGGAAAGCAAAGCAAAGAAGAGAAAAGAGAAAAGAGCAAGCAAAAAATGAAACAAATACATGGAAAATCATACAGCACATGAACAATATCTACTCACAGACTGGCATGGTAGTAGGTACAAATATGGATATCACAACTGAGAATGCCGCATGTCCTCCTTCTGTGAGACTAGAATGCCAAAACCTAAGTTGCATTAGTCTTTATTTTCAAATACTGACTTCTGAATTCTGTCTTTTTAAAAATGAGGCAGCAGGAAATTTTCCTATTTGAGAAACAATCTAGATAAAAAAGGATAATCTGATCCAATAAAAAAAGATGTGAAGATTTCATTTGCTTGAATTCTCTCTAGAGAAGAGAGCAGCTTCTTTTTAAATAAACAAACACGCTGATTTATTCACATTTTCTGTGGGTAGGCATTTTTGCCAATCAAACATAGCAGGTATACACTGTAGAACAACTTCAGGAGTTGAGAGGATGCAACTCGATAAAAACAAACAGGTCACCACACTCAGACGAGAATAATGAACTGCAAAAACATAAGGTGAGGAAGGACAAGCTATGTAACAGCATGGCAGAAAAAGATTTGTATGTTAACACAGATCATAGGCTGATCAGGAGTAAACAATGTTATGCTGCTGTAAAAAAGGCAAACCTTACTGCAATTTATAGCCAGTGTTATCACCTACAAAACATCTAGTAATTCTTCAGCTCTCCTTGGAGCTGTCTGTGCCCCAGCTGGGATGCTGTGTCCAGTTTTGAATACTTCAAGGAAGGTATGGTCCTATAGGGAAAAAAAACAGAGGAAGACAACAAAAACTATCAGGCTTCATAAAAGTATACTTCTAAGGAAAGGCTGAAGGAACTGGGTTAAGTTTAGAGAGACAATCATCTGAGCAGCTGAACTTTAGAGAAAAGAAAACTAAGAGGTAAAACAACAGCAGTTTTCAAATACATAAAAGGTAATTTCAATGCGAGGAATAAGCTGTTTTCTGTGTCTGACGTGGACAGGACAGAGACATTTTGCTCTCATAACTGTTTACTCACCTCTTCTGAAGTGCTGCCTGGAAATTGACAGGTTACCCAAATAACACTAAATACAGTCTTTGCACCACTACAATTTTCCTCGTGCATTAAAAATACACTTAAGAAATACAATTCGGGAAAAGCATGGCAGAACTGGAGAAGAGGGAAAGGATTTTCCCATGATTGTAGGTTGCTCTCCTCCTCTGAAGCAGCTGCTGTCTGAAATTGTTTTCAGAGAACCTTCTCCTCACCTCTGTGCTGAATGAGCCTATAGAAAACCTGGCACGAGCTTGATTTGAAATGAAATAACTCCCATTTTGGAGTGAGCTGTGTGATGAAGATGTAGTTATAAAATAAATAATGATCCAGCTCTAACTTTCAATTTTGTCCTTATTAAGTTGCTCAACCAGGTGTTGAAGCCAATAGAATTTGCTTTTCCTCTGTTGGAAAGCTATTTTGAGTGCAGCGTGACTGAAGAACAGCCACTTATTAGCTGCTCGGCAGTGCTCTGGGCTTTTCTGCTAGAATCCCCCGCAATTGCTCGAACAACACTTTTGCCAATACTCATCTAGCTCAATCAGTAGCTATAATGCTGGGGTATGAAATTATGCGGTGGTTGCGGTGGTGGTAAGTTGCCTGCTGTTTAACATCTCTGTTTCACGGCCTTGTGTCGGGAGGGATGCAACACTTAGTTTGAGCTTGTTTGTATTGAATTCTTTCTCTCTTCAGTCTATGCAATTGAATTCCCTTGTCGTTTCAGTGCCGTATGCATCCTGGCTGAAATTCCTGGGTAATGTTGTTGTGTGCTTTTAGAGAGTTGCCATGTTTCACGCTGGAGCTACCTTTCCTTCGTGATGAGGGATGTAATCCTTCTGCGTCCCAACTGGACTGTGAGGATTAATTAAAGTCTGCAGTGCGCTGTGAGTACCTTGCATGCTATTGAAGTGGAAATTATTGTTTGTCACAGCCAGTCTGAATGCCATCTGGGGTTTCCATGTTATTGTTTCAGCTCTGCTGTACATCACCAAGCTTGAGCTGGTACCACGAACAAAAGATTAGCACTGCACTCTGCTGTGTGTTGGGGGCTGTGTCCAGTGCCTATATAAGGCCACATACGTCCTGAGAAGCTGTGCTCGGCACACTGGGGCTCCAGGGCTTCTCTGTAGCTTGAAGCCTGCAATATCCCTTTCCTTTTTCTGCCCTTCCGCTCTGGTATGGGCTGGATCCACAGAGCAGTGGATCCCTTTGGCCTTCTCCACTGTCACCCTTGCCTGCTATTAACTTCAAGTCAGCTTTGGAAGACCGTGTAAGGAATCAAGGTGGAACTGGGATCTGCATTTTGCAGAAGATGGTTTTTCCCATGCAACAGGATTGTACCTTTGTGTGGCATCTGAAGTCCTATGGCAACATGGCGAAAAGGGCTCATCTTGCCTGAGACTCAAGCCAGCGGTGTAAGTGATGCATAGCCATCACGTAATATTCTTGTATGCTTGTGACACCTACAAAACTAAACCCAAAACCTGTTTTGCTAGTTCGCTGTGAGATCCTTCTTCAGTCTGTGCAGGGCCAGATTAGTGTCTAATACAAATAAATATCTAATCTAAGTATCTAATACGAAACAAAACACAGCCGTGATTTGTTACTCAGCTTTTATGCACCAGCTCTAGTTCAGCTAAGAGTACATTTTAAAACACATTCCTGTGACTTCACTGCCTTTGTAAGCCACAATAAACAAATGGGGTTTAAATGACTGTGGAAATTCCCCCAGTATCACGACAGATACTCATTATTGACAGAAAAAATGGCACAAAATGTAGCCACCCAACTCACGTGTGAGCTTTCCCTGGGAAGGAGATCAGCTAACAAACAGTTTGAAGTTCACTTCCTAACTGAAGGGGTCCATTACGTATCTTACCTAAATAAACTGGGAGGCTTGACCTTCCTAAAAGGGCACTATTAGAGAGGTACAAACGTAGTCCTCTCACCACACTAATTACTGCTGTTTACATTTTTGTAGATCTGACAGGTTTCAGTTTTAGAGCTAGACCCAATGCTAAATAAATACCGACCAAAAGTTAGATACTATCCTGCTGAGCGTCCTGTTCCCTCGCTCCGCCCATAGCATCAGACTCTCCTCAACCTTTGAAGTGTCCCTTCTGGTTTTTAAGTGAACATGCACAAAATTAGTTTGGCAGGAATTATGCTGTAACTGCTCTTCAGTGAGGACGGCATCATGTGCATTACTCTTCTCCCCCCCATGAGACATTAGTTTCTGTTTTTATGAAGACATACATAGGCGGTATCTACACTACCAGATTCTGGAGCCAGCTTAGGGAACAATGTCTATTTGATAATTTTTAAGGAACCACACTATGTGGACGTATAATTTGGTTGTCTCTACACATCTCCAACCTGCTATCTGATTTCAATCACTTAATGTCTTCAGAGATATTAAGCTCTAAGAAATGTCATAAAAATAGGCAACTGGTTACAGAAAAGAAACTGTGTTAGTGACCCCACCAGGCAAAGGTTTCAGCAAAGGTAACAGTCATCTTTGGCACTTGGCCTGGTGTCGGGGAAGGAGCATGGAGAGCTCAGAAACATGTGTTGCCTCTTACCCAGCCGGTAGCTGGAAGCAAGGAGATGAGGTTATAAAAAATATGAACAGAAAGCTCCAGGTGATATTTCAGGGAATATGGGGCTTATGACAAATCTGTAGGAAGCAAAGTTAAATAGTAAAATGTACATGAAACAGAGCGTCAAAGCAAAAGAGAGGATGTAGAGGAGATGCAAAAGGGGTAGAATTATTCAGGAATGGGCCAATAGAAAAAAGAGGCACATTTGGGTAGGGGAGATTCTGGGAGGGGCAGATGAAGGGAAGGGAAAGGGAAAGGAGGAACAGAGAAGAGACAGGAATCAGAATGAAAGAATGATACAGGAGAAACTGATGTCTAAATTTTTATTACAATATAAATGCAATTTATTGTCATTATAGCTTCTTTAATTACCTTTCAACCTTTTTTAAATGATGCCCATATGTTGCAAATAACAGTGTTTTATGACTTTTGTTCTCTCACCTTTCCCATGGCTTACATTCCCACTTTAATTGCTACACTGACATCAGACGCCTCGCCTAATGTTTTTGCACCAGCGCTCCCCATTTGTGGTGATATCGCACTTGGGGAAACAAAAACACCTGTCTCTCCTGGTCGAAGGCTACTTGCTGTTCTTGTGAATGTCCACCAGATGGCAAAGCCGGTATTTTCGTAGCGCTTCCAGGCCACCTTCAGATGCTAATTCACCCCGGGGAGAGTGGGGGCTTGTTTGACAACAGATCCTTTACTGCATAAATTAAAAATGGTGATTAAAAATAAGTGATTAGATTCTATGTGGATTTCCTGGGAATAATAATAAAACAGGAAAATAAAAGATGCGGTTAGAAAATGGTGGTGCTCTCAGGAAGGCATAATGTTTACTCTAGGCACTGTGTGTATCTGTATGAGGAAAACAAGTCTCAAGAATCTCTGAGTTAATATTGCTACTTTTTTCTGCTGATATAAATTTTATAGAGACAATAATGTTTTCTCATGTCTAATATCTTTGAAATTGTTGTGACTAGACCAAGTCTTAGAATGAAATCCACAGTAAGTAAAACTGTAACCGCCCATGACTTACCTAAAACTAATTTCCTAGCTCATGTGGTTATAGACGTAAGAATAGCAATGAGGCCTGTCAACACTCTTTTCCCTCCAACCTGCCCTTATGATGCCAAGACTGTAATTATGGAGATAAGCACTTCCCTTACCTCTGTGGGGTGTACTTGCTGTTTTAACCATGTTGGCTCAAGAAACTTCTATTATTTAACCACTGAAACTCGGTTGCACATATATACGGTACAAAAAATTGAGTTTCCTGAAAGAGGCCACATCTGGATAGCATTTGTTATAAACTAATATAAGTGTATCAGTACACAAGCTTTGTACAGACAGGGCACGTATCTCACATTGTAAGGTGCTGAATGTTCTTGATCACTGAGCTTAATTTTACATCGCATTGTCCCTTCATAGAGCGCACTATCTCTGCTGAAAGGCCTATACTAGAGGCAATGAGAAAACCCAGTCCCCAAGCTTCCTCCAAACTTAACCCATTCTCCCTGCAAAAAAGAAAAACAAAACAAACCCTGTGTCAAGAGACTGTTTAGAGACTTTAAAAAAAAAAAAAAAAAGGTGGGGGTGAATTTACCCTTTTTTAAGAAAAAGTCCATGTCTTTTCAGGTTTGGCTTCTTTTCTAGTGGCAGGAACAAGGGAAGGGTGATTTGCTTCTTGGATGGTTTTGTACGTTGACCTGAATTCTGCTCTCAGCAGCGGTAGGGGTAGGAGGGGGCGGTACAGCCCCTCTCTTCAGCCGGCTGTTGGCTTACAGCTGGCATCAGCTGCATTCAGTGTTCAATGGCTCCCAAGCAATTACATCCTGTAGTACTCATTTTTCTGAGTATTGAGGCACAAGTGAAAAGATGAGGCCGTTCCCATTCCAAGTAGATGTTAGGGTAGCGTGGAAAAAAAAGCTGGTGCTATATTTGGAGCGTTCCTAATTGCACTGTTCTATTTCCAGCTGCCGAAATCTGCGCTAGAATTTTAATTAAGGGCTAAATTCGTGCAGCAGATACTAACAACAGGAAACAGTTCTGTTATTTAAACAGACTTTGAAATGATCAGATTTTATCTCCCAAAGCAGCACTCGGATGAATATTAAAGCCGCTTTTGTTCTTCTGGAAAGGGCTGCAATTGCTCAGCGAGCTGAAGGAGGCCACGGTCTCCCCCTTCGCAAAACCACCGACGCCGGGCCAGCCGCCCAGGCTGGGTAAGGCAGGAGGTCGTTCCCTTGCACACAC
>VZTV01008275.1:9854-28462 GCA_013400875.1 Anhinga rufa
TAGAGACAGCATTGGGGAAACCAAACTGCAAATAGTTTTGGATAATTAGATATTTTCTGAATAGCAATTGATTACTAAAATAGACTAATAGAGGTTAGACAACCAGTACGAGGCACTTGCATATATAGCCAATATTTTATATATAGGTAAATCAAAACTAAGTAAAAACACAGATTTAATTCCCAGTACTCTGTACCATTGCAGTAGCCACATACTGTTTTGCTGCAAATGCTCTGACTCAATTTGCGGGAAGAACATTGCAGGAATTTTGATTCCCACATCAGATTTCCAGGTCACCAACCAAAGACCTGTTTTTTTTCTGTCTCGCAGCAATGCCACCCTAAAACTCAGAGCCAAACAGTCCTCCTTTGCCTTCAAAATTGGCACAAGGTTCTTCAATCAGAACTTAGCTGCCAGTATTTGAAGCAAAGCAAAATGCAGCTCCCTTTTCCCCAGCCATATCAGCTGCACTGTGCTGACGGGAACAGACATTCATTTTTGTCAGTAAAGGAAGACGTGACTTGAAGACACACAGGGAGCAGATTTGTTGAGTAAGAAGGTGCTATTTTTACAAAGTCACTTTACATTGCGAGACATGAAACATTTACAGGGAGAGAAAGGTGCTTAGGCAGCATTTTCCGGAGTTGCACAGCGTGATCCCGAGGAGGCACCGCTGCCCTGATGCGATGCCCAGGGAACGGGGAGAGCAGCTCCTGGGCTGCAGAGCAGGGTTATCTGTGGCCATTGGCTGGGCAACAATTTTGAGTTGAAAGATACATTTCAGAGAAAACAAAATTTGTTCATGACCAAGTTAGAAAAGGCAGAATTAATCCAATTAATGATGCATTTTTAATTCAGTGAAACTGGAGATTTCATTTCCAGAGTGCCGCCCACCTGCAGAGCCTGTCTGAAAGCCATGGGACCAACAGATGTTTTAGTGTAGCTGAAAATCAGACCACAGCTACAAATCCACACAGGAATCTAGGAACGAGCATGCGCCTAAATACCTTTCTGGATGTAAGCCTTAGTCACTAATGCTACCAAAATCATCATACATAATAAGCCAAATGTTGAAAAGCAATTCTCATTCTGTGTTTCTTGGATTAGAAACGAGATCGATATTTTATTTGTCATTTGATCCTAAATAGGCCAATTGGATTTTTTTTTCTCTTTTTTTAGTTGATTTTACAGAATAATATTGCTGGAATCTACTGCATTTCAGTAGTACCAATACTTTGAACTACCTGGTCTTTTTTTAAAATAAGTTTTATTTAAATGAATCAGCAACACACCGATACTCAGAATTCAAAGCAATCTCTTTGTGCCTCATACTCTGCAGAGTTGCTTCCATCACCAATCTCAGTGTGAAACCAGTTGCCTATCACTGAGTAAAGCAGGGCCTCTTCTTTGGGGCCCCCTTTTCCATTCCCACAATGAATGTGCTGCAAACGTTTGCAAGAATCACAAAAGGCAAAAAAAGAAAGCGTTGAACTCAGTGAGGAATATGAGTGAAGAGTTGCAAGCCTGATAGCATGAGGTGCAACACTTTTACACATTAAAAAATCTCATAGAAATTCGATGAATAATTAAGATCTGGGTGGGGTTTGCTCCTGAGTACTCACTACTCAGAAAAAAACCCAACACCTGATGTAACTTCTTTGTTTTAACATAGACGGCATGAAAAAGCATGAACAATTAATTGATTTTTTTCCATCTGCCATGCAATTCTTTCATTGGGAATTACACCTGGAATCACACACAAGTACAATCCCTGCAGAGGACAATGCTGTTGGGGTCTGCAGGAGCTGGTAGGAAGGAGTCCAAAAGAAATATAGACATATAGAGAGATATATACTGTCAGCTAATCCAAGATCATGTTCTCATTCAACCAGAAAGTCATGCAGAGTGACGCAGAGTATCTCGGAGAAGTGGTATTTAGATGTCACTCAAGCAGATGGGAAATGAGCCTCAGTTTGGTGGAAAGTGTATGTGTTGGTGACATGAACGTGAGGAAAGCAGTAATCCAGCCACACATGACGACATGAACTGAAGCTTGCGATCGTGACAGCTAAGAGCGGTCTGAGCATGGGGCAGACGCCCTGCTCGTTCCAGAGGGAAGGGAAGGGAAGGGAAAGAAAACTGTGGCTTTGCAACCAGAGACAAAGATTATGGGAAGCCATAACAGCGTAATAGGGCATGCTTTAGTTCCTAGATCTTCAGTTGGCACCTATTAAAAACATATTTGATAACAAAAAAATTATAGTGTTTCCAGGCTGACTTTGGGCAAAGTTTACAAAACACTCAGCTTTTGACTTGAATTTATCAAAGGGTAGAAACTGAGTTGACTTCTCTGCTGCCAGTCAGAAAACAAGAGCCCATGCTGGATGAACACGTAAGGGCCAGTCCATGGTCCCACAGCTGATAGAAAGATGCTCACTGCTTTAGCGGGCTGTGCATTTAGGTTCATTTGGGTCCAACAGCCCAGCACTCAGCAGCAAAATGCATGAGAACTAACCTTCGAATGAGCTGCCGTCAGCCTCCTCAGGATGCTGGGGGTTTGAGCTCCCATTTGAAACCCTCTGGTTTGGGGTTCATTTCACAGCTCTCTACAGTATTAAATCAGCACTTTTAAAAAATGTGGACTCATGTTAGCAGTAATTTGGGATCAATAAAAAGTATAACATGTAACTTCTTGTCATTGATTTTAAACTACGCTTGAGCAATTGTTTCATTTTCTCCTTTCATTTTGTATGCAGCAAACATTAGCCAAACTGAGCTAGACTAACATGGACTCAGATCCATCTCTGCATACAAACTCAAACAGTAACAGTGTTCAGTCTCCTGGAAAGCTATGGCCAGGAGAAAGAGGCTATCTCCTGTTGGGAAATGAGGCTGTTTTTTAACCCAGAGTTTGTGCTGAGCTCATGGCATATGAGAACAGCTTGTTAAAACCAGACAGGACTGCCAGGAGTGAATGATAGCCTTTCTGGCTATCACTGGGCTCCAGCCTGGTCGCAGGTGTGGATACGAGGCAGAAACCAATTACTGGAGACATGAAGGAAAGGAAAATACATCTGTGTGTGCAACACTTGCCATGACTAGAGCAGAAACCAAGAGAGGACCAGGCTCAAGCCTGGTTTGCCTCCAGTGATTTCAGAAAAGCCATTGCAAAGGTGAATTCAGCCCAGAGAATGGAGTTTCTAGAAGCAGAACAACCTGGGCAAAAGGAAGAAAAAAGGTCAGCCAATTATCAGTGTCATGATGAGTAATCCCTCTTCTCTTCCTTGTCCGCAACCACAGTGTTAGACTTGACTTGAAGGGAGTCACTGAAATCATAATGGGAAAGACCAGAGTTGCACCATCCCCACAGCCACCGCGGAAACCTGGCTCAGCACTGAGCCTCGGGTGAGTGAAGGGACACTGGAGCCAGACACATCTTTAACCTTGGCCTTTGGTACTCTGCAGCATCGCTGTTGACCGTCACCCCTCTCTCCCTAACACACAGCCTTTTTTTCCCAAACTGATGTTGAGCACTGTCAAACACCGCATCACACATACCCTGCATCTTCTAGCAACCTTCTGCTATTTGCCAGCTCAGCTGTTTTGCATTTCAGGAGCAAAGCAAAACAGCTAGATTGCATCTTCGAGCTGGCTGATTATTCCTAAATAAGACTTTAAGAAACACGCTACACCCAGACCCGCAGGCCAGTCAATGGCTCCGCAAACACCTTTCCTTCACTGGTCTGTGTGCCGTTTCTTCCCATTGTCACGTCTCTGTGGTGCCTTCATCTCTCTGAGTAGATGCCAGCAAAGTCTCTTACAAAGCAGAATATGACAGATTTGCTAATCTGGCTTAGTAAAGTTACGTTACTGCCTAAAAATGCATGCATTATTGCATTTATTGACTAGAGATCATTGGTTTAGTACATTAAGAAACCACAGCTTCTAAAGTTTTCCATTAATTTACCTACATCGAGTTTTCCATAATCGCCTCATTGTTTGCTGTTATTTCGTTATATGCATCCTAGATGAAGGCTTTTAGGACTCAGCCTTAGATGCATCAAAGTGCTGGCGTCTGCCCCTAACAGTTTGTGCAGTGGGGGATTGCAGGCAGGCAGCCCAAGGGTCCAGGAAAACAAGATATCTGTATTATTTTTATGTCCCTTCACAGTTAACCTGTAGTTTTACTAAAGCACAGTGTGTATAACACCATGTTCGGGATAGATGCAGGTAACAAAGATGCCCTTGCAGCTCCTCCAAAGTTCAAGACTACTTTTGACTGGAAGAACCACAGTCTGAAATCCTCCTTCTCAGGGTCTCCAGTGGATTAAGAAGATCTTGAGATAATAATTTGTTTCATCCTCCCTTTCCCTTGCAGAACTCAAGATGGGGGAGATGAAAGGAGGACCACAGTGGGAAGGAATTCAGTAGAAAATAGAAAAATTTATACCATCTTTACCAATTAAAAAATCATGCCTAGGAAGATATGCAAGGAAGACACTAAGATCAGAGTGGCTGATTTTCCAGAAAACAGAACTGGACATGGACGGGTGAGAGGACAGCACTACGAATATCACTGCTTGTCTTAATCTCTGCCAAAACCAACCTCAACATTAAGCAACTGAAAGGAGCCTTTCTCTGGGAAGCAGTCCTGCCTGTACTATGCCTCCAAGGATAAACCAACCTCACCTGACAAATGGAAACACTACAAAAATAATGATAATTTTTTCAGCTAGACTACAGACCAAAACTTTGCCATTTGGAAATGCATTGAAATGCTCTCTGTGCAACTGATGATCACCCAATATTTAAACCAGTTCTTTCAAAGATAAACTTCAAGGAAGGCCACAGTACCATCAAAACGCATAGCAGGAGGCTAACTCAAAGATTCAGGCTATTTATCCAGGTACAGGCAATTTCCTACCATGGAAAACTGCTTATTATGAAATCCAGGTCATGTCCCCTTCCTCTTTGTTACCCATTCAGAGATGGGATTTACCACACTACTTCTGAGCTTCTGGTACACGCAAGTCTCAGCCATGAATCTTGGCCTCTAGTCTGACAGATAATAATAAAAATAGCCAGCAGGGAAAAAAATAGCAAGGAAAGAAAAGATACAAGTTGGAACAATTAATGGAGAAAATCAGAGATACATATACTTTTTAAACTGTAGTTTTATACTTTTAAGACTGTAGTTTGTTGGCTTTCTGAGGGAGACAGAGACTGGTGATTTTGAGAATTAAAACGGACTCCAAAAAAGAGCATGCAAAAATCCAATTTCACAAACATGCGGCATCACTCAGTGCCCTGCCACTCCTGGGCTTTCCACCTGCCTGGCTGCGGGACGAAGAGCTGATGGGGTTCACCTGCCAGCATTCACAGCATGCAAACTCTGGGCATTCAAGGTGCATGTTTGCTGCTGAGAAGCAGTGTCTGGGGCTGGGGAAGAGACTCTTCCAGTGCAGGCGTGGAAGTAGATGTATTTATGCATAAGTAAAATAAGATATACGTATCTGTGTACCCTTATGGCCATTAGATGGGTGCACTAAGGGATGCTCATTGGGAATTCTCTGAAGCCGCCTAACAATCATCAACTTGATGAAAAAGATGAAAACACTGCTCGTATGAAACCCTCTGCTCTAGCTATCTGTTCCCCACGGGATCTAGAAACAGAACCATTCACAATGCCAATGTCAACACTAAGGGGAACCCGTATATCCTACATCTGGTGGGACAGGCTGAGATTAGTCCTTCTCTAGCTGCGTAGTAGAGGTGCTAGATAGGCAAGCCATGGCTTCCAAAGGCCACAAGACTAGGAAAGGTCAATTTGTAGTGTTCAGAGAGCCAAAGGAACGGTGATTGAGCAGAGGTAGGAAGCTGGTATTTCTCATGCTACTAACTTTATACTGCTGTACAGTGCAATTCAATTTGCAAGGATCCCCTGGACCTTGAGGAGGGATGGAGCAATAGGGAAGAAAGGCTCTTTTTAAAAGTATTTTTTTAAATTTTTATTTATTTTGTTTTTATATATAATTTGCCATCATTTGTTAAACTTCAGATCCTGGCCTCCTTCACTGCTGAGCAGACACTGGCTTGCTAGCCCAGACCAAATTCCCAATCCTCGTCTCTTTGAATCACATATTCTGCATGATTAGCAGACAAGGAAGCCTCTAATTTCTGAGTGGGCAATGGGGAGGCTCTTTCACCTTTTTTTTACTCATCTAGTACCTCTATTAAGCAGAGAAGTGATCAGAACGGGTGGTAGCAGGGTAGAGGGAGAATGAGCCGTGCAGCTTTTGATTAGTTCCGTGCGACGCATTTCCCGTGGTACCTAGAGTTTCCTGAGCAGCATCCGCATAGTGACTCTCTGCACGGTTTGCTTTTACTGGAAATGAGGGGAGAGTAAAAATTAGACCTGGAAGCAAATGCCAGACAGGAAACTTTTGATTACTGACTCTAGGTTTAAAAGACAGGTGTTTTGAGGGCCGGGTTCATGACAGGATTTTTCTGTTTGAGCATTAAGTGAAAAGAAAATTAAAAAATCAAGAGGGTTTCTGAAATTCGTCTCACTGTGGTCAATAAATGTCATTACTAGAAATTATGCATTCTGCATTGAAATGGTGGCATCAGTTCATCTACAATTGACTGAGTCCATCAGGAAGATTTTTTCATCTGCATTGGAAACAAAAAGTACTCTCTTCTTCCTCTAAACAGACAAAAAAGACAATTTTTTAAATTGTCTAAGCCATGGAGAGCCAAAACTTTAACTTGTTTTGTCCAAAAACATCCAAAAGTTTCAAATTTCTTCTTTTTTTTAAAAAAAAAACCCAAAACCTCACAAAGAGAGCTAGTTAATTTGTGAATTACGTGCACTTCTCGTACAGGAAATAGCATTACATTAAGCCTGGCATTTAAAAAAATAAAAATAGATAAAAACGGGGTGTGGTGCAATCCCTTATGGGAAGGGATTTGAACATCTGTGTTCACGCATCTGTTTTTTGTAATGCGTTTTAGACAGGCCCTACCACTTCTGGGGAGTCACTGGCTTTGCTGAGGCACCACCACAGCTCCCGTGAGCCCATCCCAAATCGCTGCTCAGGCACTGCCCTGCCAGATCGCCACCATGACCAGGGTCCTCCACGCCATGGAGCAGCCCTCTACCTGCGGAAGGGTAATGACGTGGCCCCCATCACCCCACTTGGCCACCAGCGGGCATCACTTGCTGAGTTCATGGACAGACCGAAAAGGCTGAAGGGCATAAAAACCCAATCTCGTTTTACACTTGAACTCGGCAATCGGAGGAGCTCGCGGGCACACACAGAAGGAATTTGCGGGAATTCCTTCTGCTTCGCGGCATCCTGTGCAAACTCAGCCGACACCACCCTGTGCATTCTGGGGACTCTTTAGGCACCTGCGATGGGACCCCAAATCCCCAGGGAGCCCCAGGGACCGGTGGTGCTACCGGGGCTGTTCTGGAGCTGGGGTCTGAGCATCGCGGCGTGGGAGTGGGATACTCAGCATGCAGAGCCTCAGGGAGACGCGTAGGTTACTCTCCTCTTAGTCTCCTCTGCAGTCCCTACGGAAAGATGCAGTCCCTTCTGTGCAAATAATCCGCTCCCCTAAAGGCAACTGATTATTTCCAGATTACTGTCAGTCCCAGCATGAGTCTCTGACACCAATTTAATCGGTTAGAAGATCAAATGCCAACCCAGGCTAACATGGCCAATCAGGCTCCTGTGATTGACACCGGTTTCCATGGGCAGTAGCGGTTAGTGACACCTCGGACACCCTAGGCTGGATGAGCAGGGGCCCACTGAGTCAACCAAAGGCATCCTCCAGTGCGTACAAAAGCCTTAATCACACCCCTGAACAGAGATATTAATGTTGTGTGTATCTCAGACAGACATATACATACATTGATATATAGATAGATATACGCACAGATATACATACACATTACAAGGTGACCCCGTCCAGCATTCACTCAATATAATGGCCAAGGTCTTGCTGAGTTCATTAGGGTCAAGGATGAACAAGCCACAGCTGAGGACAACCTTCTAAAGAGGTTCCTCTCATTACATACAGGACTGAACTCATGCTGGACAAAGTAATCTGAGTTTTAGCTTCCCAGTTCCCTGGAATCCTTCTGGGTTTTTTTTCTCTGATATTAATCCATTATTATGATCACTTGGATCATGAATTTTTAGCTTTTCACCCAATCATATTTTGGAAAAATCAAGAGGAAGAAATATGGTCATGGATGCCTTCAGATGCTTATCAAACCATCTGTTAAAGAGCATCTGAAACACAGATTTCATATAGGAGCCTCTGTAGTCCTGGCTAACCATATGTTTGTCTTTTTGACATTACAATCAGAAGACAAAATAAACAGCGACGAGATGCCACAGCGAATTTCAAGCCTGATTAACACAGCAGTAATCAACCCCCGTTACCACTCTGATGTGCTGGCTTTCTGCAGCAGGAGGGGTGACAAAAGTCCCACCACAGAGCAGCCCTCCTTCCCTGGTGTTATGAGGCAGGGAGGACTCATATTTGGAGCCTGCACAAGAGCAGCGTGGTCTCAGAGGCGTGATCGGTGCTAACTGCTCCTGCAGCAGCAGCCAGCCCGGGGAAGGGCAGATGGCCACTTCTCCTGGCCAAGGCAGATGGTAGGGTGGACACAGAGCCCAAAGCGACGGGCAACAGAGGAGGCTCTGTGAGCAGATTTTAAATAGGGAAGAAAATAAAACGGGGGAAGAGGTATGTAGCATGTAGAAAAAGGCCAGCATCTTTTCTGCTCATCACAGCCTGGGCTCCATGTCATGGGGAGGTGAGCTCCTGTCCCCCGCACAGGTCAGCACACAGCTTCCCAGCACTCGGTCATAGATGGATGCAGACAAGCTCGCGGTGAAAAACAAAACAGAAGTGGTAGAGAAAGGACGTAACCTGTCTCTCAGATTGGCTGTCCCATTTTACTCCAAGACCAAATCAAAAGCCACCCGAGTAATTCCAGGTGACCCCGAGCCTCCACCACACTAACCCCATGGCCTCCCCGTGGCCTCCCACCCTGGGCAGCAGCTCTCTGAGTGCTGTCTTGGCAGAAATCAGCACGGCCACGGCAGCACTGGAGTCAGAGGGCAGCATCGCCGCTGGTACACGGGCAAGACCCCGACAGCTGCCCTGCACACTGGCGGGTCGCTTGGGATGCAACCTGACCTTGCAAGGCAATGTTTGTCTTGCACACTGCATCCCCATGAGCCGTGCCAGCATCCCTTCTCTGACTTAAAATATATTAAGATGCAAAATAGTGAAAAAGCTGTTTCTGTTCTGTCTGCTGACTTTGTGGTGGATCAGTAATGGAAAGAGGGATATAGGAAATCAGCCACTCCCTACACATAACTACAATGGGAGGAAGACCCAGCTATCTCCAGATGAGAGACTGTATGTTTTCTTACACTGATGGAAATGGAAAGGGGCAAATCCTTCACGATCTGAAGCAGTAAAAGTGTGGTGCTGGGGTCTGCTATGAGAGATGATTCATCCCGAGGAGTTTCCTGAGTGAAACAGTCATCAGCGACAGACCACGGCTGGATGATTAACTGTCAGGTGGGCTGAGAAACAGGACGAGTTTTCTCTTCTGAGGGCAGGCTGGCACACTGAGCATCACTGGGAGACTGTTGGAAATTAAAGTGGGTGGGAGATTTGGCATGTAATTGTAAAAGATACAGAAACTTTTACTTGGGAAAATAGGTGATTTGGGGCCCCCTGAATATAGGGACTACTGTGCAAAATTCCTTCCCGAGGCCTAAGACATTATCAGACGGAAAAGGACCGTGGGAGCAGGTAGAATTGATATTGCCCTAACAAAACAGAGAAGAAAAGAGCTTTGGTTCTGCTATGGCAGCTGCACTAAACAATATGGACAGCACTCTAATGCCAGACACACGGCAGCTGCAGACCCTCAGCTTAAGCACTCCTGGTTTCAGGTTTAGCATCTTATAACAGAGGGCAACAAAACCCATCAGCGTCACAAGAGACAGATACACTACAGGAGCAGGAAAGCAGCATTTGGAAACAACCCTGATGAAGCAGCTGTATATAGTAAAAAATACTCTGAAAAGGGGCAGCGAAAGGCTATTTTTATTTCTTTCTGTGGCATAAGATTAAGAAAGCAATGTAGAAAATTAACAGGGAAAAACTTGTAACCTCTGCAAAGAAATATTATATCCAACCTAGTGTTCTAACTGGTGAAAATGAACACTGCAAGACAGCACTGAGATTCAAAAATAAGAAAAAAATAAGACTAATGCCTGCGATTACAGGGATGCTGGCTGGTATGACCCTACAAGGGACCGTCAGTCCTCAGATTTCCTTGGCTATGGAGCTGATAGAGTTGAACAGAAATTTCATCTCATTGCACAGTCACATGCCTGTGAGAGATGTGGATTTACCCTCTGATGCATCCAAAGTATGTCACTGGCTGAGACAGGGCAGCGGAGCAGCCAGGCCCCTGGGATGAAATGCTGACCCTCCTGATGCCACGGGCGGGTGGCCAAGATTTCAGCCTTGGTCTGCACCCAGAGAGCACTTCCCACGTATGCTCCCTGCTTTAATGAAGCTGCCTGGAGGCTGCCTTTGCTCTAGCTACACAAGCTGAGACCCCAAGTAGGAAAAAGAAAAATATCTGGATAGTTGAAACATGATCTTGGAGATTTCGTTTATTTGGCAGGAAAGTGGATGGAGTGCTACGGAGGTTCTGCTTGCAAAGAAAAGCTCGAACGAAAGACAGAAAAAAGAGAGGGGGAAGGGAAGGAAGGAAAGATTAAATTTTCCTCCCTTTAGTCAGCACCATATCTACCCAGATATCTTTGGTTGGATTTTATGGCAGGGAAAAATTAGTTTCTGGCCTCTTATAAGCTAAAAGGCACAGCAGAAAGTTACATCTGCAAAATGCCAGGCTCTAGTTATACCTCTAAAAAACATATTCAGTGTTTACAATATTTAGGCTGTAAGCTATGCTTTGAGATATGAGATGGAAGATTTGAAAGCCAAGCAGATGATCTCCACAGATCATCAGTTTTGCATCTTGCTTCCCAAGAGAGAAAATGAGATTCAGCCCAAGAATTACTTCTTAAAAGATCTGGGAAAATATAGGAAAAAAAAATCCCAGAATTAAATACTTCTAAGGGGATGAAAAGTATCGTAAAAGTATCCCAAATACCAGCCCTGTTGCTTTCCCTGGGACATGTGAATAGAGAAAAGCTCTCCCATAAGTGAGATTTATGGCTGGCCTTGGAAGGTGCTCTCCACGTCTCAGAGGGCGCCCGGCTGAGCACACTCTGCACGGTGGACTTGAGGCGTGGAGGGAAGACGGAGCAGGGACTGTGCTTCATCCAGAGGTTGTGAGGCCAAAGGGAATGGGGTGGAGGAAGGGTGTCTCTGCCATGCAACGTCGTGCTGTGTCAGAGAGCCCTCCTGTGTCCCACGGAGCGGCAGGTCCACGCAGCCCCGTGCAGTACCCTGCAGCGAGAGGAGCTCAGGAGAAGTTGCTAACTCGGTGACATGGTGATGGCTTCGTGTTCCCATGTCACCTCCGCCTGGCATGGCATTGGGTGATGGAGACATAGGCAAAGCATCACCTACCCATCGGCACTCGTTAAGCCTGCGTTATACCGTTTCAGCTACGACTCCAGCAACAAAAGACAAAAAAGCAGCATAAACCAAAGCCCTGCTGTCACCCCAGAGAAGTGTCTGCCAGCTCTGCCCGTGCTGCCCACCACTCTCTCTGGCCCCCACAGCCTCGCTATCCTTGCAGCTACAGCCCAAGGCAGACTGGAAGGAAGATATGATTTAAGGTCCAGGATACACGTAGATACATTGGACTGCCACAGCACAGAAAAAGCACGTTAATACCTAGAATGCTTCCCTCTTATGGCGCCACAACATGGTACACACACGCACACACGTACATAGAAATCTACAGGTAATGCATGGGAATGGTGTGTTGGCAGTGATACAGACCTTGGCGATGGTTCGGGCTGCTGCTCTTTCCTTTAAACAGAAGCAATAGTACATTAGCATGGTGTCAGGTGGCAAAAGATGTTGCTGCTTCACTGTTAAAACATAACGAAAGGACAATACCAAACAATACAACTAAGTGGAAGTTGTGGACAGAAGAAAGGGAACGGAGCGCTTAATTCCTAGAGTTTCTGGCCCGGGCAGAAGATCACTGGAGACTCACACAATCTCAGAGAAGACACATAGAACGCACAGGGTTGAAGAGTTTATCCCAACCCATCCTCGTGCCTATGCATGACTGAGACACCTGACGGTCGTGTGATTTGTGTGAGCACAGGAGGACTTCTGTGGGCTCAGAGAGCGGCCCCCTTTGTTTGGAAATGCACTGCCCTAAGTGGTTTCTGTACATAGGGAAGGATGTGAACAGCTCTCCTGACCCTGGTGCATTTGCTTTTCCTTCCTGGTCATTGGGACAGAGCTAATGTCCAATCTCTCGATGCATGGCTTCATGCTGCAGTAATAATGCGTGGTACTGGGAGGACGACATTGGTGGGAAGGAGTATGGACCCCTGCCCTGCATCCTGACACTCCAGGTGGGGTTTCTGCCCCCAAAGCCTTTGGCAGCTACTTTGCCAAAGAAGTTGGCAAAGGCTGCAACATGGAGGGAGTGGGACACCACAATTTTTGTATGCAGTTTCCTACTGAGATCCCAAACCACTTGATTGCCCTGAAAAATCACTGACATTGAGGACAAAGTGAGCTGAGCACCTGCAAAAGGGTAGGCATAACACTGCAAGCCAAGCTAAGGCCACACTGAAAAAAATATCTCACCTTCACTGACCAGGCATCTTGGTGGCATTTCCCTCCAGCAATGAGGAAAACCTGCTCTGCCTTCAACTACTCTGATCACAGCTTCTTCACAGTGAGAAATTGCACTTAATCTGGGGCCCTGAAGCAGCCTTGCCCCTTCAGCTCCACAAGACAGGGAGCAGACTGTGTTTCTCAGCAGATAAGGGTCTGCCTCCCCTAACACCAGACAGTCTAAGGGACAAACCGGACTGTGAGAAGACCTGGGCAGGAGGACCTCGATTCCCTCCGAGCATGATGCTGTACCAGCCCTGGCCCTGCCTCTACCCAGCAGTGACCACTGAGATGCTGAGATCTGCACAGACCCCGACCCCTCTCCCTTAGGCTGAAGGCAGCAGCCTGGAGAGACTAAAAAAATGCCCTTCCACCCTCTGCTCCTTGCTCAGACAAGCTTGGAATCCCAGCCTCAGTCACTCAAAAACTCACATTTTAAAATTTGCAGTCTGACCCATAGGTCTACAGATCTGTACTCTCTGGAGAGACACACAGCCCAGGGCAGGTCCCATCCCACCCCTCCCCGGCTGGCCACAGGCACAGCCAGCATCTCCTCTCCATCCCTCCCAGGGTCTGCACGTTCCCCACTCACCGAACGGGGCAACCTTGCCTGCTTAAAAAAAAACAAGAATTACCCCTCCCGAGCACATGTTTAGGCTGCAGAATTCCTGGCCTTCTGGGGCAATCACTTACCCCTTGCCACAGGAAATTTAGCAAAAATTTCTCACTGCTACAACTTTGCCTGCTCTCAGGGGAGGCAAGGGAAGGCTGGAGGGAACAGGGAATGAATTAACATATCATGGGCCTGAGCCTCCTCTGAGGGTGGACTCTGAAAATACAACTTTGCATTTCAGCCAAGCACTGTAATATTATTCCAGAGCCAAGTTAGGCTGAAGAAATTCATGTACAGAATGGGAGAGGGATGGGGAGGAGGTCGCTGAACAAACCACGGGGGACCAGCTGCCAAAACCTCTCACATCTTCAAGGCTGTCCATATGCAAAAGGCAGGAAGAAAAAAAAAATTAAAAAAAGAAAAAAGAAAAGAAAAAGGTTGTGAAGTGTGTGCTTTCCCAGCCCTCTTAACTCTGCTGCTAACCTGAATGTCAGTCCTGATTTGCTCTTCAGGTTCCTCAGGAGCTCCAACTGGTTCAGAGGAGGGATGAGTCTAGAGGGAGAAAAGAAAGACCATTAATATTCAGGCAGAGCTGATATCAGAGCCTCCTGTCTTGGAAACTTTCCCCCCCTGCCCCAATCCTTTCAACTAGAACCAGCTTTGTGACACCAACTGCAACTGGGGGACAGGTCGGGAAGGATGGAGAGGGGTTTGGCTGCTACTTCCAAGTGTCCTAAGGCAGAGCAGTGGGCGAAGAGAGAGAGAGTGACAGCAAGAGAGAGAGAAACTTGTCTGCCCCACCAAATTTTGAACCTCCCAAAAAACAAGTGGCTGCCAGGGTTTCTGAGTGACACGGCAGTGTTTTAACCGGAGAGCTGTTTCAACACCTGTAGTCTGGCAGTTGGCATTGCTATGTTTGGAGGTCAGCACTTCAGCTGTGTACTGGGTGGAAAGAAGCTCCAGTTTCAGAGGCAAATGGGAAAACTTAACCTTGCTGCTCTTGGGAATGTGGGGAGGCATGGGAAGGAGCAGCTCATGGGGGAGAGGAAATAGGAACATGAGGCTAGGAACATCCCAGGAGAAACAGCAGTGTGCTTCAGGGTCAAGTGTAACCAATTCCCTACTGTCCATGTCAGGTTTTGCCCCAGAATGGGGCAAAATCATGTACCAGGCATCCTAGGAACCATGGGTTTCCTTCCTTTCTCGGGAAGAAAAAGAAGCTGACAATGGGAATCCTGGATACTAATTAAAAAAAAACAAACAAACAAAAAAAACAACCAAAAAACAACAAACCCTGAACAAACACCCTGTTGCCTATCCTGCTTTCGTGCTAAAAGCCATGGAATTAGCTCCCACATCCACTTTTGGTTTCTTCCCTCAGACCCTGGGAGACCGGGGCTTGCTCCATAAATATTTAACATTGATATTCACAGTCAGGTTTTCAACCAAGAATGATGTGAGCTGGAGGTGTCACGGGGAGGATGGAGAACATTGCACATGGTTGAGAAGAGCAGCATCTACTTAAGAGGGTGCATGGGGACTCTGCATTTGGGGTCAAGGCCAACGGGGCTCATCCCATGGCTTGCTGCAAACTCCTTTTGGGCAACCAGCGTGCCCTTGTCAAACTGTTGAAGTGCCACATGCCATCACTGTGCCCAGAGGGTGCAAAGTCAGCACAGAAGCTCCTCCGGTCACGCTTGTGACAAGCAAGCGGGAGGAAGAATCACTGCAGAATGAAGGGGAGGACGGGGGCTGCTGGTGGGCTGAGAACAGGCTGCCTGCAGCTGCCTGGGTCTGTGCAGTTGGGGCCACAGCCCGAAGAGCCACCACCCCAAGGCAGCGTACACTTATGGCTTTGCTGGAAAATTAGCCACATAGGTTTTAATGAAAGCAAGAAGGACCTATGCAAGCGGTGTCCAAATCGCAACTCAGGACTGGAAGGAATGGGGTGCAAGTGCTTGCACTCCCCTAACAGACTGGTCTCAGTTGAGGTGCTGTAAGAAATGGGGCTGCTGCCTACTGCAAAATAAAGACAGACATATTTATGCCTACATTTTTTCAGCCATTAGGAGACCAATAATTTCAGTTTTCCTCTAACTGAAAAAAAAACAACCCGAAAAGCCTCTTCTCTGCATGCACAAAACTCATCCTCAAAACACAGTTGTTCAGCAGAGCAGATTTGGTGTTCACAAGATTGAGGTAATCAGAAAAATTTCCAATCCTAAGTACGGAAAAAAGAATAAAAATAGGCCTGAAAATTTTGGCTCAGCTCCCCAGTCCTGCTCCGTTCACTTCCATCCAGAGAAGAGGACATCCTGATCTGATGAATTAATGATCCTCTTCACTCAAGACATCAGGAAGAAGCTGCCCTTGGTGAAGTGGAGCAATGCGTGAGTGCTGGGCTGTCACCTCCGTTCAAACCCGCCGCGGGGTTTGCAGATTCATTCCAAGATGGGAGAAGGTAGTACATGAAATCAAGCACAAAGTGAACTTAGCAGTTAACGAAGGGTGCACAACTGTTCTTTGTTGAGTTAGTTTCTCAGGGAGGTCGATACCCAGCAGAACACAGGACAACAGCCCCGCTTCCTCCAGCTGGGATCACAAATCCAGGGCTCCCACCGATGCAAGCCTCAGAGCTGAAGAGCTCATTAGCTCACTCGATTGAAGGATTCAGGATTCCAAAAGGAGCTCCTTCCTTTGCATTAGCCCATAACACAAGGTTTACACCGTGCTGAAGGTGGCAATCTCTTGGGCCACCAGAGATGCTTCCACGGAAAGGTAAAGACAAAAAGGCAAACACAAAATTGCACCATTTCTGTGGTAGGGTGATGGGCCTTGTACATGTCTGATGGAAAAAAATAATGTTTTACTGAAACTTTAACTATTACAAAAGGGTGTAAACCCAGCCATGTACTTGACTTGAAATTTAATCTGAGTTGAATGCTCAGCCTAACCTGTCATTACAAGAGCAGCTTGGGGAATGGCTACGGCATTGCATTATTTCACCAGAACCTCAAAGAAAAGGCAGGGCTCTGCATGGCACGCTAACTGAGCCTTGCTATAAAATGCTGGATGGAGGAGAGCCTGCACTGGTGTGTGTGCCTAGGGGACAGGTGATGCAGGTGCCACTGTGTCCTCCAGAGACGTGGAGAAAGGACCTCCGGCTGGGGTGTCTCATGTTTTCTCTCTCTCCTCCTGGTCCGTGTGTCACTTGTTAGCAAGGGAAGCATGTTTTGGTTAAAGGGAGCTAGGTGAGAAGATCTGCGTGACATGGCAACACACAGAGCTCATGCTACCCACCACAGCAACACTTCCAAGTCGCCGGCTGCTGCAGGGTTCCCAGTGGTACTTACAGCTGCTTCCCATCACCCCTCCCAGTACAGCACAGAGAAACACCACCCTAACTTCAGGTGCCAGCTCCCCCCATCCAAAGGGAAGGCAAATTTGCTTTTCCTGGTAGCACAGATAATGTTCAAGCATCTGGGGACAAGTAGGGATATCATGCCTCGGCCAGGACATCATCAAAAACCCACAATACGAGGAGGGCGGCAGCACACAACAGTGGGTGGGAGCATACACAAAAACACGCACAGACCACGACACACACACACACAGAGGTGATGAATTTTTTTAACAGCCCCAGTTATGAACAATTAGGAAGAGGGTGACAAGGAAATGGATGCTGAAATGGGATGGGGACTTAAATGAGTCTCCATGGTGTGTTGGGAGTTCTTATGAGGAGCCCGTTTTTACCCTAACCATGACTTTTATGTCTCCAACCTAAGCTATTTTTCATAACTGTGAACATTTATGAAACTCATATTTTATTGCAAGAAATGGGATGGAAGTGGCACATTCTTATTTCACTCCCAGCAGTAGAAAAATGCCTAATTCTCAAAACAGGCTGTTGTTCAGCACAACAGGAAAATGCATTCATAATATTACACATGTAATTCATTGATGCAATTTGCTGTAAATTAACCCCACAAAGTGGTAAGTGTGATTTACTAAGGCTGTAAAACTTGCATCTGTGAAAACTGGAACCAGGTTTGGAAATCAGGCACTAAATCACATCAGCTCTAACAGCATTAATGCATCTAGTGAGGATTTAAACTACTCTAAGAACAGAGCTTGGCCCACAGTCTTAAAATGCGAGCCATTTATTCCCCATCTTAAAATATTGACTTGACTACACCTTCAGATACCCACCTCATATAAAATATGCCTGTGATTTGAAAATCTACTCTTTTCTGCAGAACCTGAGATAATATTATTTATCATAAATCTTACACAGCCATACACAGGTCTTTGCGTTTGGATTGATCCCAAAAGGTTAAGTCCCAGATTAAATATCTGGGGCTAATAACTGCTTGGCTCTGGATGATCATTTCAGTTTAGTATTCCAGCTCTCTCTCTCCTCCAGACTTGTCCTCAAACGCAGGCACAGCTGCTACTGTGATTTTATTCTGCGCTGCCACTGATGCGTCCCATGGTGCTACCCCACCAGCAATCTGAGCAAACCTAGCATTACCTGGTAGGCGCAGCTCCTACAGCATGAAGTGAGATAAACGACACAATGAAGGATGAGAAAAAAGGGCTGGAGAAAGTGGAACACGTGGGAGCGATGGCAGAGGGAAAATGGAAGTATGAACGGGGAAGTTTTCTTGTTAAGCGTTGTATGAATTGGAGGAGGTTGGTAAGACCATCAAGAAATCACCCTAAAGAAGCAAGCTTATCAAGAGCTCTCCCATTCTCCTTCCTTAAATCATCATTTTGGCAGACAGTTTCCCAACAGTTGTGTGTACCAATAGCTAAAATGTGCATGGAGGTGCATGGAGTTAGTCTGTAGGCAGCAGGATGGGGAGTCTGGTTTGGGCTTTCACTCACTCCTTTGAAAAAAACTGATCTTCAGAGAGTTCTTTTTTTCTTTTTTCTTTTTCTTTTTTTTTTTTAATTAAAGGCTTTGCATGTTACAGTCCCAAACGAAGAACAAGGAGTGACATGACACACAGTTTCAGAGTCACATGCACTTCATACCTGGAGGCACCGTACGTTTGCGTTTGCGTGCTTTTCAAGTGTTTTCACCAAAGAAAACCAAAGGAATAAGAGAAAGAAA
>VZTV01008278.1:0-12740 GCA_013400875.1 Anhinga rufa
AACCAAAACCAACCAACCCAGATGTAACTATTTTAATTTGTTTTTCCAGTTCACTGGCATTTTAAGTCTCTTCTACCTGGTGAAAAGGGGAGGTGGTTGGCATGGTGATCTAAATTGGATAATTAGTGTCCTCACCCAAGTGTAAATAGGAAGCAGAATTCTCCATTATAGGTGCTATATTTAAAACAGAATTGCTGTAGTTTAAAAATAAAATCTTGCTTTTAAGATTTCAAGAGAGATAAATTGCCATCACCTGTTGCTTACATCTGAAAACAGAGAGTAAGTTGAGGCCAAATACAGCGAGCTCACCAGCTGTGCCTCTGCGGCAGGAGCAATGTCAGTCTGATGCTCAGTTTATAAAACTCTTCCCTAAATTGCACAGGTGTGACACAGAGCACTATTATGACATCTTCATAATAAATTTAACCTGGAACATACAGAACGGACAAAGCAAACAAGCATCACGAGAGGGGGCAAGGCACCATCGCTGTGCCGATCCTTCTGCACGGAGCCCTGGGACCGAGTTTGGTGAGGGGCACCCACTGCAGGAGGGACCCCCCAGCCCTGGCACCCCTGAAGGCTGCGTTTAGCTCCCACAGACAGCCGCAGCACACCCGCAGTCTGGCATCCCCCTGCTCAGACAGGGTACCCGGCCCTTCTGACACACGGATGGGACCCGCATCCTCCCCCCAGCCTGCAGCTGGGTGCGGCCAGAGACCGAAGGGCCCCTTTCAAGATGAGTATAAGGGGCTTGGGGTAAGCTCCAGAACAAGGACCAGGAGGGGAGTGGGGGAAAGTCTCTCCTCTTCATACTAAATCATTTACTTTACAAAGGGAAAGCGCACTTTCCCCTCCTTTAAGCTCTGACGAGGCTTTATGGCGATCATACACCATCGCATTGCAATTATGCTGTCTGAGATGTGAGCAACATTAACAGATTACAGCTGTGAACTGCCATGCTTCTTTCTAAACGTGAGTGATTTGATAATCAATTCACAATATACCCACTGCAAACCAAAAATATCCTTTAAAAAAGATATAAAATATTTTCAGAAAATTTCACTTTAATTATACATGTGATTAATTTCCCTCTTTAAGCTCTGCATCTCATTTCCAGCATGTTGCTCCAACAGCTTTCCATGACACTGTAGCTGCGCTCACAGCTGTGTCTGCCTGTGCTTCCACTGCTTCTGCAAAGTGCCTGTTTTTTTTTAATAATAGTAATTTGAAGGCAGTCCTTTACATAATGGGGAAAGCAGCAGAAGCCAGTGCAATACAGAGATATCTGGAGCTACCCACATCACACCTCACCACTGCTGCTGAAACGCATCCCTGCTTTTCAAGGCACAAAACCGGCAGAGTGCTGTAGACCTGTGGGACTAATTTAAAAACAAAGATAAAACCAAGAGCTGATAGCAGGCTGCCACAACACTCAAACAAGACACAATATGGAGGTGCATTCAGAACGCACGTGTTCAGGTATGAAGACACTGCAAAGGGGAGCTGGTCCCAGACAGTCAGACAGTGACAAAAAGAAGGACATTGGGGAATACTCTCCTGTATTAATCTCACCAGTTTTGTTTGGATGTCCAAAATATTAATTGCTAAACCTCTTCTGTAACATCCTACACCCATCAGACTTATTCTGAAGGCTCATTCTGTATTGACTTCATTAACAGAAGCGATCCCTACAAACTTATTACCCAATATTACCCCTTACAATGCACATTACTTTTGCTAGTGTATTTTTGCAGTGGCAGTGTTTCATTTCTCCTGAAACCTACTCATGCCGGGTCCCTTGTAGGGTTAGGTTTTAAGCAAATTGTATTACACAGGTAGTGAAACGTGGGAGGTGTCTAATCTGCCTCCATCCTAATTAATAACTTGGCTGTTGAGGGATGAAGCCCCAGGTGAAACGAGGACACAGACTGCAATGCTCTGCTGTGCCGGGCGAGACGTCAGTGCCCGAGCAGCCTGCCAACGCTGTGCTGCCTCTTCTCGCATTTATAGTTAAGGTCATTGCTGAATAACAAAAAAATTAACGTCATATCAATAAATTGTTCTACACTTTCCAAAAGTACACCAACAGCTCTCCTTTAGCAATGTGAAGGTCAATTGCTGTCATTATTTTTTGTCTCGATTTTTATTGAAGACAGGTTGATTTAAAAGCATTGATGAAAACTGCAGCTCCACACCACTGACACCAGAAATCACTGCTGGAATCATAACCTGAAAATGCCAACACATTGATATGTTTGGGGTTTTTTACTGACGTGGTTTACATAAGAATTCTACATTTCTCCATTTTCTTGCTACCCCTTTTGCAGTATTCTTCCTTGTTTTTAGCAAATACAGCATCTTGACATGTTATTTTAAATACGGTTAGAAAAAATTTGTCAAGCAAATATTTTATTGATGGAAAAATAATGAATATGTTCTGAAACTATTCCTAAATTTGACTAAAAATTACCTAACAACATTAGTGGGAAAAGTAATCAGTAAAATACTATTTTATTCAAGTGAAGTTAAATGACAAATTCTGATTGAAATATGGAAAATTATTAAACTTAATTTCAAAATAGGATTTGACTTGACAAGTGAGCACAAGTGAAACAAAGCTTTCCGAGTTTGTATTTTGTGTGGCCACAGCATCTGAACAGAGAACCCCGCTATTTGCTTTCTGATGGTGAGATCTCCCAGCAGCATTTCCAGGACCTCAGGTGCAGCAGACAGTGCTGCTGCTCTCCCACCCACCCACCCCACCGCATGGGCCCCGTGCGGTTGCTCCGCTGTGGGTCCTGTGCCTGTGCTGGGCATCTCGGCAGGCTGACGGCTGCTGTCAGCCGTGCTCCACACACCCTGCCCCGTTCAGGTGTCCGTGCCATACCACCCTTCTGTGCTTTTGATTTCTTTGCCTGGCAAAGTCTCTCTCTCAACCAGACTCCTTCCCCAAGCAAATCCAAACGCAAGATGTGCCTGT
Source organism: Anhinga rufa (assembly GCA_013400875.1). Lineage (NCBI taxonomy): Eukaryota > Metazoa > Chordata > Aves > Suliformes > Anhingidae > Anhinga > Anhinga rufa. The sequence goes on from VZTV01008278.1 coordinate 2,981, forward strand.
TCAGATCCACTTCTGCAGCAGAACTACCCTACCACAGCCCAGGCTGCCTCACCGCTGCGTACCCTCTGATTCAAGCTTGCAGTGTCAGAGGTGAATGGATCTGCCAAAAGGTTAATTAGAGGCTGGAATCCTACTGGGCAAGTTCAGCTCCCCTTCAGGGATACTACCAGCCCCAAATGTTAACTGAAATTACTGGAAGCTGCAGGCTTTCAGTGCCCTGCAGAAGATGCTCAATATTTGGCAAGACTTATCTGCATAATTCCTGCTGGTCTCACTCCTTTGGAAGGGACTACACAGGGTACGGGCTAATTTCAGCTGATTTTGGTATCTCAAAGCTGTGCTGAAAAATTATCTTATGTTTCAGTCAAATACTGAAAATTTGTACTCCAAATTTTAAGCATCTAAATGGTCATTTCCACCACTAAAAGGCAGATGAGGTGTTAGCTGGGAGGACCAGCGGTTCTCCTGTGAGCCATCAGACTTGTGCAGAGAATGAAGGAGATGCCTGAGCATGCACCAACAGTGAAGAGCTAAATGATGCCTTCTCCTGCTGATACGATCAGTTTAGGGGGAGAGGACCACTTTCTGGGGAAGGGGAAAAGACAGAATGTGAAATTTGCCAGGACTTGAGGTACTCCTTACAAATACGAAAATTATTTTCAGATAAATAAAACATCCTTCCTGAAACCAAGGTCAACCACTCAAATGGGAACTGTTCTGTGAATCAATACCAAAGCCCAGGGAAATGATTTCAAATACATCCACTGAGCTCTGCTCCAAGATGCCACTTTTGTCTGAATGTGAAAACAGAAAGTGAATCTTCACCAAGCAAACACCAAGCATGGGGCTCTGATGAATCTTTACACAAGTAATGAAGAGCGCGTTAGTGGGACTCTTGGAAGCAACTGCTATTTTTACCTGGAAAAGTGAATAGCTACTTTCTCAGTGCTAAAAACTTTTTTCCAAAAGTTTGCAAAGAATAACAATTTTGAATTACCAGCATTAGAAATGATCCTGAATCTCTTTCGGTAATGCCACACTGAAATCTCCGCTGAGCAACATGCTCTGCTTCTCTGTGCTGTTCTGTAAGAACTGCTTGGCATTTTTAGTCAAACCAGTCAAAATAAACCCAGCACATTTCGCTTGCTAGGAAAACCCACTAACTGCAGGGCACGGCTGTCCACTGAAAGCCACTGAAAGGAGGCACAGAGAAGTGACCTGATTTTCAGGAATGCAAACAGCTCTCTGGTCCCTAACCTCCACACGTGCGAGACATTTTACAATACAGTAAACTTTCTTAGATGGAAACATATTGCTTCAATAACATCCAAACCTTTCTACTTAATTAGTGCACATACCTGGTACTGCCAAAGTAAACCGAGAACAGTATCTATGGAGGGGAAGGGAGAGAGATTGTCAGGGAACTGTGACAGAGACTCTCTTGAGCGTTACAGCAAATAACAGCGTTTTTACAGCTGCGGGGACATCTGTGTGGGTGCCGCTCGGGCAGAGGTGTATGACAGCAGAGGACAGGCCACCTCTGGCAGCTGACATGGAGTTCTGCCTTTGGCAACACCAAAAACTTAAAACTTCTAGCCCTTTTTGAATAGTTTGTTTACACAGTAATCAAATTAAGGCCATTCAGTCTACTCATTTTGGAAAAAAAAAAAAAAAGAGAGACCGAAATAACACACACAGCCACACAAGAAAGGCCTATGCAGGAGGCATGTTTCACATTTACTCCTAATTGCACTGGATTTCAAAACTGCTTTAGTCTCATGTCACTGCACCACAAAACATTAAGCCCCGAGATTTCACCTCCACAGGGCTTCAGCTCTGAGGTACGTGAGGATGCCAGGGCTGATGGACCACTAACGTCCATCACAGCAGGTGAAAACTGGACATTGTGACCCTTAGAGTAATGGTGTGAGGTCCCACGTACAAACCTAAGCTGACCCAGTGAGTGGGTCAGAGGGTGACTCACACTTTAACAGTGCAGGTTTGCTTTTGGTTCACGGTTGCCACCACCATGGTACCACTGACGGAGGCCCATGGAGAACCGACTGAGTGCTGCCCAGCCTTGAAAACCCCAGTGGCGCCAGCTTGGCTCGCTGCTCCCTGGGGCCAGGAGATGCTGAGACACTGCTGTGCCACACTGCTTGGGGACCGCTGGTGGCTGCTGCTCAGGGCATCCTCTGCCGCAGGAGGAAGGACGTGCCTTTTATCTGTGCCTGGCTGCCAAAGGTCCAGCTAATCCCAGCACCAAGCACGAGAGAAGAGTCCAGCAAGTCAGCACAGGACAATGGAATGGCACAATGGAGACTGACCTTATGATGTTGTTTAAAAAGAGACACAAAAGAGAAAAGAAAAACTTACACATAGAAAAGGAAGGAAAAAAGCTTCTAGTAACAACAGACATCAGGCCAGAGGACGTCCCTCTTCTAGCCAGCATCATTGCTGTGACTGAAAGGACACTACAAACATACTGGAGTAAAGCAGAAAATACTTTCTCTGTCCAACAAGAACTTTAGAAACTAATAAAAGCTGAAGAATTTCTGTTCTGAAAAAAAAATAAATCAGGAAATCTTGAACAATTTTAAAGAAAAAAATTCCACCTGTTTTCGACAACAGGGAACTTGGTGAAGCCAATGGCTTCAGCTTTTGACGAGACAGTGATCAACAAAAAGCATCTCTAAAAAACAACCACCCACCCCTCTGCAGTCAACTTGGTCTTCCTAAGACCAATGGCAGAAATGAGCGTTGTGAGCAGCGGCACACAGCCAGGCTGATGCACACATGCCAGCCAAGCCCTGGGACAGGCACGTGCTCCTGCACCCCAATAGCCCCCACGGCACACTGTCCCTGCTGCCCTGTCTCCGAAGGACACCAGGCATCGCCGCCAGTACCATGTGATGCCCTGAGGTGCAGCCACTCCTGTGACCCCGGTTCTGGCACCCGTGTACCCTACAGCCCAGCGGGCACAGACTGCTAGAGCCCACAGAAATGTACCTGCGGTGGCAGGCACACATAATCTGACAAAACAGGTATTTTATTTAACTGTATCCATGGGAGGGGCGCAAGAAGAATCCAGAGTGAACAGTTGGTCTGCATATCCAACCAAGCCAAGAAGTGCCAGCATCTGATTATTATTTATTGCACTGACAGAGCTGGAGCTGTCAGAAGCTGCTGCAAGCAGAAGTACACTAAACAAAACGGTAATTAATGTTCAATCATGCACCAGCACAGGGCAAGGCCAGCTGTCCAAGGGTCAGCGTGAAATACAGCTCCTCACCACATCTCACCATGCTGCCTGTACTGCAATTAGACAACTACAAAGTTTCCTGTAGTTTGACATTACTACACTTAACAAGTTATGAACAGCAATGAAATTTTGCAAGACTTAATCAGTAGTTCAACAGGAATTAACGAACCCAGCAGCATGAACCTATGAACAAGGACAATGCATGGACCTCAATCCTAAAAGCATCCACAGATCAGCAACAGCTCCTGAAACCTGGTGTGCCAGCAGTGCTACAGGGCACTGCTGTGTCCCCACACCTTTCCTCTTGATTTCTGTTGGCTGGCAATTAAATACCCCAGTCCCTTTGAAAATTTTCTTTTAAAGCTTAATTCTGACTTTTTTTGAAGTGAAAATCAAAGAACAATCATTAAAAGATAAAGATTAGGCTGACAGAAAATCAGACTTGCATTTTTCCTTAAACATGCAAGACAGAACAAACACTGCTCTTCTCTTTTTCCTCTTTACTGCATCATAATTATAACATAAGTAAAACTGTTAGCTTTGGCCCTAGCTGAACTTTACATTCCACCTAGCTAGGTGAACTTTATATTCCAACAAATACTGAAATCTTTCTCCTACTGTTAGGCTGATTACCAGAAATCATATATAAGAAAGTTATGTAAAGGAATAGTAAACACACTTCAAAAGGGAACAGGAGAAGGGCTGGCTAAATGGCATGCAACTCTTGTGGAAACTTCTCTGATTAAGAAAAATAAATCTGCCACAGGGTAAGACAGGGAATCTTCACAACTCCTTCTCAATCTCCTTGCTGTCTACTGGGTGTGGAAGGAAAGGTGTTTGAAGAGCAGAGGATTTGGTGGAAAAGGGAGATCACACATGAAATTTGTCAGACAGCAGGTACTGAAACACAGGGGAGATGCAGTAAGTTGAGCTTTTAAGAGACCTGGAGGTCAGATCTACAAAACGTGCCAGGAATAGTTGATGACAGAAAGAGACGCCCTCAGGACAGGTAAGCAAGGCTCTAGAGACCGTCAAAATTGGTGCATTACAAAAAAAAGGGCAGGGAATAAAAGAGAAAATAGAAACAATTGATTTGCCTTTGGAGTGCTGTGTCCAGTGCTGGGCCCCCCAGTTCAAGAAGGCCAGGGAGCTGCTGGAGCAAGGCCAGCGCAGAGCCACAAGGATGCTCAGGGGACTGGAGCATCTCCCTGATGAGGAAAGGCTGAGAGACCTGGGCTTGTTCAGCCTGGAGAAGAGAAGGCTGAGGGGGGATCTCATCAGTGCTTATAAATATCTGAAGGGTGGGTGTCAGGAGGATGGGACTGGACTCTTCTCAGTGGTGCCCAATGACAGGACAAGGGGCAACGGGCACAAGCTGGAACACAGGAAGTTCCACCTAAACATGAGGAAAAACTCCTTTGCTGTGCGGGTGCCAGANGGTAAGACAAAAGAGCATGAGGAAAAAGCACTGCAGAGAGCACACTACCGCAAGGCGAGTGGAAAAGAGAGGTGAAGGGTAGAGGAAGAGGACTGAAGAGGAGAGCAAAAGGCTTTGCAAGTTGAAGATGGGAAAGCCCAGAGACTCAGACTCTGCCCGTACCACCCGAGGGGGCTGCAGTGGGAAGGTCACATCTCTGGTCCCAAGACACTGAACATGGACTGCAGGCAGAGCGTGGGCAGAAGCCTCTGTAACAGCTCACAGCTCACTGTGCATGTGGTACCATGCGTCCTGACTGCAGCTATGGCCACAGCCCAACCGAATTCCCCATGCTGCCCCATCTTCCTTTAAACTTTCCCCAGGCCAGCGCTCATTAAATCCTCTCCGCTCATTAATATCCACTTGCTACCCCTGTTACCGTCAACGGAGAGCAGAAGGCTTCCTCTCGCTCTGGTAAAGATCCAGAAGACACCCATAATTCACAACCCAGCATCTGCAATACTAGGAGCTGCAGAGAATGCCGAGTCAGCGCCTGCAGGCAGCTGCGGGGGTGGCAGAGGAGCCCAGCCAGGGCAGCTTCGGAGGCAGCCCCCTGCCAAAAGCTAGCCAAAGCACTCGCGCCGCCAGGTACGCACCGGCAGCTATTTATATGGTTGCAAATAAACAACGAGGACTTGCACAGCTACCTTTTATAGCCAAAAAGAGGTGTTTCCTTCCACGCACATCTAACGGCTGCTGCTCAGGTGGCCCTTTGGCCAAAGCAGCCGGGGCAGCCGCCTGCACCTGCCCGTGCCGCAGACGGCCTGGCAACCAGCACGGCACCCAGCAGTGCTCTTCCCCAGCCACAGAGAGAGCGTGTCCAGTGCAAATGATTATCTGTGTAAGTAAAACAGGGATAACATTAAATCTAAAATACGGGCTCTGATACAAGCACTTACGGCACACTGAAAACCTCGCCTGCTCTTGTAGAAGAAAACCTCTAGGAACGGATAGGATGGATAGGGAGAAAGCCTACAGAAATGAGGAGTGCTTTGTTATATGGTCATTGCTCATCAACATAAAACCTATGGAGCCTAACTGGAAAGGGGTACCATTCCATATAATTTAGTAATTGACAGAATTCAGCAATGCAAATTAAAACAATTAAAATTAATACCTTTTACAGTGGTACAGTGCCATCAAAAAGAAAAAAAAAAAAAGAGGGAGATGCTCTCCCCCGCACAACCAGGCCTGCTGTAGTCTGTAGGCGACAAGTGTTTTAATTCAACATGAGAGAAACTATTTTCCATTCAGTGTTATTTTTCATGCCCAGATTCTGCTGGGTGCTATTCACTTTCTACCAGCTTTATCTCTAGAAAATGTTTCTCTGAAGGAAAGAAAAATCTTACACTTGTCGTAAGAGAACGTATCACGGCAGTGTCCTGCACTGCAGCCAGAGGAGCGGGGAGGGGAGGTTGCAGTCAGCTCCATTAACTTTGTGAAACAGGCTCTTTTCCTTCCATTTATCTGCACCAGCAGCATTTCACATATTACTAGTTAAAGAATTTAGGCATAAATGTCAGATTTTTTTTTTTATAAATCGGCTGATTTTCAGAAAGTCTTGAGTGCTTTGTATCTCATAGTTGAAATGCCAGGCACAAACACCACCAGGCAGCAGGTCCGGCAGGATAAGCCTGTCTTGCTGCATGACCTCCAGGCCTGGCACTCATGTGTGCTCCTCTGAGACACAGCAGCATCGCCTGGCAGCCAGTGGCCCCTCCCAGGGCACTGACACCCCCCTGTGCCCACTGGCCCCTGTCCTGCCTTCTGAAAAACATGGGAAACGCCTCAAGTTGTTTCTAAATGCTAGGGATGTCTGAGTAAGCGCTCGGTGGCCGAGCAAGGCGAGGCCCTGAGTCAGTTACGCATGGCCACCCCTAATACACAAAAATAACTTGTTTATTTCTCCTGACATGTTATTTTTACACCAGCAGCTCCGGGTATCCATGGCAGTTTGCTGCCGCTGGTCCCAGTGGAGGCACGCGTTAGGGGCCGGGCGCGTGAGCCCTGCAGGGTGCCGGATCAGGGACGTCCCTGTCCGGCCCGGCCATCCCGCCCTGGTGCAGAGGGCTGCCCTGGGGGGCTCGGAGAGGTGCACTTTCAGCCACTGCCCACCCTGCCAGCGGTGCCGGGCACCCAGGGAGAGCCATCCTCCACCTCCACCCGGCACTGCCAGTGCCTCCACGCTGACCACAGAGCTCCAGAAGAAAAGCCTTTGCCTGAGCTGCTGCTGCCAGAGAAGAAATGTTTGATTTCCAATACTTCGGAGGAAAGCCCTTCTAAATCAAAATGTGCCCATGGTTTCCAGCGAGGCAGATACAATTCCTTCATACACATGAGCAGCATTTATCAGCTCAGCATAGCTGAGGACAACCTGACGATGCCCACCCTGGCTGCACTGATACCGTTGCTCAAAGGAAGAACCAAAGCCCAAGTTTCCCTTCTGCAGAGTGAACGTTGGTTCACAGTACATTCCTGGAGTAACTAGTTAAAGCTCTTCTGGGGTTGACTTCTCTTTATGAATACTGGTTTTGGTGGATACAAGTCCAACTGAGCGAATGTGCACATCTGTAAGGGCTGCTAACAACAAACCATGGCTGGTGAAAGGTACCATGGGAACACAACGGAGCCGGAGCAGGACAGCGGCAGAGGAAGCTTCTGGCAAGTAAATATTGCTCAACACCACACAAGTATTGGGGAAAAACTGACGGAGTGTAATAACAGGAAGCTTAGTCACTTCTGGACAAAAAAAGCAAAGCGTATGAGAGGGGCGGGAGAGGAGCTGAGCAGCAGGCCGGAGTGGCAGGGCTGGGAGGGCCCGGAGAGCGGAGCTCAGCTCGCAGGACAGGCAGGGGACGCGCTCTGCCGTGGGCGCCAGACCGGCTGGAGGAGGAGGGCTGCCCTGCCCGGGTGCCCCCACAGGGTGCTGGGCCAGGGCAACGAGCAGCCCTGCTGCAGCAAACCCTTTGCGAATACAGCAGGATCTGCTGCACAGGCTCCCCTCATCCCCAGGCGGCTCCAGATAATGACTGAAGTGAAACTGTGACCTAGTTAAACCACATCCCCAGCTTCTCCTCCGCCTTCCTGAGCGTGGAGAGCACCACAACTGCTCAGCCTGGGGGCAGATAAGAAAATACTAGGGGACACCACAGAGGGCTGAAATACAGCAGTTATAATTTAAGGATATATTTAATTTTGAACAATTACCATTATCATTCAAATCTACCACAGAACAGCTTCAGGAGGTGAGTCAAGTATGACTGATGCAACACAGGACACCCGCCACCTTTCACAGTGATCGCCTGCTCCCAGTAGGAACCGGCACAGAAATGGTGTTGGAGATGACCAGCGGCTGCATGGGAGTGTGCAAACCGCAGCCGAGGAAAGGACTCAGGCAGGCAGACCATGGGCTACCACACCCAAGTGTGACCCTGGAGAACATTCTGCCGGTGTATAGAATTAGCACATTTGTGGTGGCTCTCAAGCAATATGGTAGTCACACCTTAAGGGTACTTTGCAAAAGCCTCAGAAGGGGGAAGAAAAGTTGAAAAGATTAGATTTCCTGATGGTAATCTTCTACATTGAAAAGTACTCGTTACCCTTAAAATACGGTCTGTACTGCTCACTGCTGAAGGGATAACGGCACTGACTGTTAGTAAAGGGACTATGTTAGAAAACCACAAATCCAAAATTTTACATCCTCTGGAGCGGCATGCATAGCAAGAGAGAAAGACAAATTTAAAATAATTAGAAGCTAGATAAAGAAAGCAACCAAACCATGCCAAAATGAAGACAAGCTTGATTAATAAATTTTGTTAATGCTTAGGCAAATGAGGGAAGAAAAGGATGCAATGAACAAACGGTTCAGCAGCAGAGGAATAAAAAAACCTTAACCAAGTTTATGGTTTAAAAATTACTCCAGTGAAGATCTGTCGCTAAGTAATCCAGATTTCAGTGGCAAAAAAAAGAGAACCAGATATTTGATATCGAGAGGAAAAGGGAGAGTTAAAAGTCTTTAACAAAGAACAAGTTTAAGCAAGCAAGGGTAGCAAAGGAAAAGTGTTGAGGGCAAATAAAGGCTGATACGTCAGGTTTGTTTTACCTAACAAGTGTGTGCTAAGGCACAATAAAAGCTTCCTAACCAAATAAACAACCTTCCAGTCCCTGCAGGCTAACCGCAGCTGTGGCAAAATCAAGCAACTGGGTGTATGGCTGGAGGCCTGGGCCACTGAATCCGAGCAGTGGAGCAACACATGAGACCTCACATAAAGCACTGTTTCACGATACATTTTGGGACGCACTCGTCATGTTTATTTAAAAATATCAAAACCAAACACAACCCTGAAGTGGTTTAACAGCTACATGGAAAAACAAAAAGAATGAGAGGAGGACACCGATCTTAGCTGATGGGAAGGGAAGCTTGCATTGCCTTGTTAGAAACACGCGCATTATAGGCACATGGGTGGCAGGGAGGGGCTGTGAGGGAGAGCACAACAGAGCGCCTGTGCAGGACACCCCAGCAGCCAGCGCATGGCTTGAGCATCCCTGGTCAGCGCGGATGAGCCAGGCACCACGACAGGAGCACTGCCAGGTGCCACAGCGTGGCCCTGCAGATGTGCAGGTGGAGGGCAAAGGGCTGGCCACGGGCACCTGGGTGAAGTTGGCCTAGCAGAGCCGGCATTGCCTCTGCAAACCTCACCCAGCAGTCACCGTGCACACTCTGCATTCACAGCACGATGGACACAGAGCAGCCCTCCAGAGACCAAAGGATTGCGGAGTGCCGCAGACGCCGGCCCCTTCGGGTCTCTGCTGCTGCTGGTACCGTCCCAGCTGGACAGCCAGGGCTGGCCAGCAGTGCAGGAAAGCTCTGAAAGCAGCTCCCTGTCCACAGGCAGCACAGGATGGCGGCAGAGCTGCAGATGAGAGGGCAGGGCTCAGCAGGGGATGCAGCGGGATGGCTGAGCCAGGCGGCACTGGGTCCACCAGCCCAGCCTGTTTCTGCCCAGCTCTAGGGGGGGGGG
>VZTV01008282.1:0-19303 GCA_013400875.1 Anhinga rufa
AATTCAGGGTCCTGACTTTATTCCTCACCTGACCCATATCTCTCAGAACTGTGAACTCCACCAGTGCATGATCATTGCAGCCTGGGCTGCCTCCAGTCTTGATGTCACTGGTTAGGTCACTTGCACCGATGACGAACAGGTCCAGTATAGCATCCCCTCTGGTAAGGCTGTCTATTACCTGGCTCAATAAGTTATCCTCAATGCATTCCAGGAGTCTCCTGGATTTCCTATAGCTTGCCATGCTACTTTTCCAGCAGATGCCAGGTGGTTGAAGTCCCCCAGCAGGATGAGAGCCTGCGAGCACGAAGCCTCCTGTAGCGGGAGTAAGAAGTCTTCATCAATAGGCTCCCCTTGATTGGGTGACCTGTAGTAGACACCAGCCACAAGGTTCCCTTTGTTGCCTTGGTCTCTCATTCTTATCTGTAAGCTTTCAACCTGCTCGTGGCTATTCCTCAGAGACAGTTCTTCACACTCTATCAATTTTTTGATGTAGAGGGCAACGTCGCTGCCCCTCCTTCCTCACCTGTCCCTTGTGACCAGCCTGTAGCCATCGATAGCTGCACTCTAGTCATGAGATTCATCCCACCAACTTTCAGGAATGCCAGCTAGGTCATAGTTTTCTAGCAGCATGGTGGCTTCCAGCTCCTCCTGTTTGTTGCCCATGCTGCATGGGTTGGTGTAAAGGCACTTCAGCTGGGCTGTTGGCTATGTCATCTTAGAGGAACACCCCTTAATTCCTTTGAGGTATTCCACTGGTGTTTCCCTGTTGGATTCTATTACCTCAGGAGGCTGGCTCACCTCCTGAAGACTTTGTGTGCTGCGGTGTAGCCAGCGCGTCTCAGAGCAACACACTGAGGGCTCTCACTAGCACCCCATCCCTCTAGCCTTGGCATGTTATCCCACAGCTTGTCATGGGCAAGCCTGATATTATCCCCCTCCCCCTTCAAGTCTAGTTTAAAGCTCTGTCAATGAGCCCTGCTAGCTTGTGAGCAAGAACTTTGTTCTATCTCTAAGTTCGGAAACTGTAACATAGTCAGTGTTACTGCTGACTAAATTTTATTTCTCTATGTAATTTCTTAAAATAAATTCATTACTGTTTCAACAAACAATTAAAACTTCCATCCAGCTCTTCTTTACCATTTAAACAAGCTTGCCAATTAGTCCAGCATCCTTTCCCTTGCTTTCTTCAGGTCAGTCCTGTGCTTTCATACCCATTAAAACAGATAAAATGAAAATCATTATTATATTGTGGTGTGAAGAGGAGAAAGGTATGAGCATGTTTTCTGAATTTATTTTCCTTCCTTGCACAGGGCATGTTCTTAACTTTTCTGGACCTTTATAAACTCTTAGTCATTGCAGAAGCATCACTCCATCCTCTTTCACCCATTCATTAAAATTTTAGGCTCAGTTTTGTGCTCTCTTACTACAGTGTTATGCTTGCTCCTTGAGAGCATCTACAGGGTAGTCTCCATAGCCTTTTGATGACCCTTTCTTTAAACCTCCTTTATAGTGATGTCCCAAAAGCTTGGAAATGGTAGAGGTTGATGGATATTACTCTTAAGTACCTATCAAACTAGCCAGTACTGTCTAATTCAGTTCCTTCTGCCTCTTCCTTTCTCACCTTTTACTGTGTTCTTTGATGGCAAGGTCCATGGAGTCACGACTGTCTGTCTTTTGGGGTTTTTTTTGGTCCTTTTTTTTTTTTTTTGTGTGTGTGTGTATATCACACCCAGCACAGCAGCATCCTGGTTGTCACTGAGAACTCTAAGAGAGTTATAATATTAACTAAGTAATTAATCACAGAATCACAGAATGGTAGCAGTTGGAAGGGACCTCTGGAGATCATCTTGTCCAACCCCCCTGCGTGAGCAGGCACACCTAGAGCAGGGGGCACAGGACCGCGTCCAGGTGGGGTTTGAACGTCTCCAGGGAAGGAGACTCCACAGCCTCTCTGGGCAGCCTGTCCCACTGCTCTGGCACCCGCACAGGAAAGAAGTTTTTCCTCATATTCAGGTGGAACTTCCTGAGTTCCAACTTGTGCCCATTGCCCCTTGTCCTGTCATCGGGCACCACTGAAAAGAGTCCAGTCCCATCCTCTTGACACCCACCCTTCAGATACTTATAAGCATTGATAAAATCGCCCCTCAGTCTTCTCTTCCCCAGGCTGAACAAGCCCAGGTCTCTCAGCCTTTCCTCATAAGGGACATGCTCCAGTCCCTTGATCATCCTTGTGGCTCTCCGCTGGACTTGCTCCAGCAGCTCCCTGTTCTTCTTGAACTGGGGGGCCCAGAACTGGACACAGCACTCCAAATGCAGCCTCACCAGGGCAGAGTAGAGGGGCAGGATGAGCTCCCTCGACCTGCTGGCCACACTCCTTTTAATGCAGCCCAGGATACCCTTGGCCTTCTTGGCCACAACCATTAAGCATTGCAGAGACATTTTCTGTGGTGTATATTCTTGAGAGGGGTGGGGGTAGAAGTGTGTAGAAGTGTGTAGTAGAAGTGCCAGTTGATCATTTCATCCCTTTGGAACTTACCACCTTATCTTCACAAGGAAAAAGTGTTTGGGTTGTGGTTGTTTGGTTTTTTGTTGTTTGTATTTTTTGTTTTGTTTTGTTTTGTTTTTTAAAGCCAACAAAGAGCAACCACATTACAAATAAAAGATGCTCTTAGCTAATCTGAAGGGGCATTTGGCTGCCTCACAAAAACACTGTGTATTTTGGCAAAGTTAGGAGCTTTGGCTTAGGAAGACCCATGTTTGGAATAACAGGGTGTGTTGCAAGTCAAAATTCAGGTATCTTGGCAGAGATGTATGCGTAATCTGGCATGATGCCTTTCTGCACTGTGCCTAGCTGTAGCAAGTGCTAAAGTCCCTTGTGAACAATATATGAATCTCATCTTGGGAAAAAAAAAAAAAGAGGAGGAGGGGAAAGGGAGCCAGGATTTATTTTAACATTTTGTGGATATAAAAAACAAGCATCGAGAAGCAAAACATTTCCGTGAAGCATTTGCTGTGAAAATTCTGCAACTTCTTGTTGTGAACCTCTTTATCGCTTGGATTGGCTGATTTCCAGAGCATCAAGGCTAGGAATTGAGGGACTGAAATATAATCAGTGGTGATACATTTTAACCACATAAAACATTCCCTGCTTCCAAAGCCTCCGGTGTCTCTAGTAAGCAGTGCAACAGCAACAGCTCCTTGCTGCTGGACTCCAGAGACAGGGAAGATATTGGATCAGAATGGTAAGAAGCTCTTTACTTTTCACAAGATCTAGATTATTACTTTGAAAAGAATGTTTAAAAGATGATTAAATTAGTAGGGATCGGAATTTAAACCAAGAAAACAGTGTGTAAGATACAGTAGCATTATCAGTGTTCTGCTGGAAGAGATCAGCAAAGCAAGTTGGTGACAAATATCTTTGGCACTGAACATGTTGTGCAGCATATATAAAATCTTTTAAAACTGGGAAATGCTGCTGACTAGAATTTGATGTAAAATGTAAGCCTGTCGACTTGTTTTATTGCAGAAGGACAGCTGCATGGGCTTTTAAAATAATTTTGCATTAATAACCACCAACACAGACTTTATACATACAAATATAAATAAATGTATTCTGATCACTTATGCAGGCTGCATGTTTATATTTTTTCTTTTGTTGGCGTTTTAGGGTTCTGTTTTTGCTTTTTAGAAAGGAGCAGAGGTGCTCGGTTACATACCTTTTGACTTTTAGGGAGCTCTGAAGTTTTTATTTTTCTGTGTTTTCGATCCATAAAGACCTGTTAGTCACATTGTGTTTCTCTAGTGTAATTGTTTGGTGGGAAAAATAACCAAGGAAAACTTTTTAGGATAGTGATTTTATTCTCTGTAACAATTTAAATATTCTGATCTAAATATTAAAACAATAGAAGTAGAATATAGAACATATAAATATAAAATCTGAAATTATTGTAAATTGATACCAATGCTATTAGTAGTTTAAACAATGCCTGAAGATACAAGAAAAATATTCTTATTAACAGTTTTCTACGTATTAAAGAATAGGAGGGGGGGATGCAAATCTTGGAAGTGTTTACTCCCAAGGCTCGCTGTCAAGACTAGTTTGTTTTGGTGTTTTGTTTTTTTTTTTAAACTGAGATATGCATCAAGCCCAATCTCCTGTATGGGAACTCAGTTATTCATTTTAAGTGCATACTAAGTCCAGAAGTACATTGATTATGAAATTACAGTATATCAGGGTGAAAAGAAAACAAATTACTAAATAAGTCTGAAGAGTACTGAAATATGCTTACTTGACAGCCCAGCTGATGTGTGGGAAATTATTCTCTTTGTGATTCAAATGGAAGAGGAGATTTTTAAAAGAGCAACTATGGGAGTTTGAAAAGTGTACAGCAGATGTGAAACTATGTTTGATTTGGTGTTTTTTATCTTTCTTGTGTATTTGTTGCTAAGTATGAAAATTAAAATGCAAGAACTAAAACTATCACTGAGAGCTTTCTGATCTTTTTCTAAGTGGTTTCACTGAGCAGCAAAAAATAAAATATGGAAGTACAGTAGATAGTAAATAGTGTTCTTTTGGCCTATATATTCCAAGTTATGACTGTAAAAACACTTCAGTGTCTTAAAGATTTATATTATCCTTCTCAACATGCAGCATAGATTACAAAAACAATAATTGAAAGGAACCAGGCTGTAAGCTTCTTGGAAAGATGTTTAGTATAAATCTAAGCACGGTTGTTGTTATTATTTTAATTATTTTCATTATTATTATTACTATTTTCTTGACAAAATTCCCAATGTTGAGTATCCATTAAATACTAGTGTGGCACTGAAAAGACTTCAGTATATTGTTGTTTTGTGTCAGAAAAAAATGTGCTCATGGTTAGTATTATCCTGTATGTAAATTTTACTACAGGAAAACACTGGAGACAGGAGATCTGGCTGCTTTTCCCTGTTGTAAACATAGAACTTAACTAATAACAGATGAAGTTGTATATATCTCCAGGTGTGTGATTCTTTGTTCCTATATAAGTCAAATAGAGACATGCTTCAGCAACAGCAAATTAAGGAAAACATTTCCTTCTAGAAACATAACGTGCATGTACTGCCACATATTTGCTCTTGATGAAGTTTAAGTGAAAGTAGACTTGCATTGTGTCCTGCTTGATGTGTATTAGTTAGGTAACCAGCGCAGGCAGTTCAAAAGGGATCTATTTCTTTCAATTTGGATTGCCCAGGCAAGGGTCTTGCATATGTTGTTGAAGGGGGAAAAAACCAAAAAAGACCAAAGAACTCCCCGCCCAAAGATGAACCCTTAGTAGTAATCAGCTATCTAATAAATGGCACAAAGGGAACAGTCCAAAGGGAACGGTCTCTTACTTACAATTTTAAAATGATACGATTTCTTTCAGAATGTAAATACTAAATGGTCTTAAAGAAGTCAGAATTGCAAGGTGTCAAATGCTTTAGATACCCAGGTTTAATTATTCAGAGGTTTTTTTTGAAGTCTAAGGAACAAAAGCAAAATTACAAATAATGTACCAGCCTGATGTGAAAAATTAAAATGTTGTAAACGTTACTATCACAATGCTAAATTCTAACAAAGTGTCATCTAGGATTAGTGCAAGAGATGCTGGGTACGGCAGAGTTTGTTTTAAGTCTCTTTCTGGTGTGGAGTTTAAAAAAGCCTACTCAACAATTGGATGCATCATTCATCCAAATTAATATAGGTTAAATACTTTTTTTAATCCTGGTGACTAAATAGAAGTCTGATAATCTGCCTGAAAATGTAATCCTTTATTTAAAGAGGTATACTATAAATGTAAGCTATGTAGTTTATATGTAATATAAAGTACATTTAGGGAAGGGAAAAACAGCTTTGTATCTTCTATGAAATTGATTCAAGACTTAATAATATTCTCAGGTTTTACTGTTTTAGTTTTTTGCTTTGTTCTCCTGCCAATTTTTTGGCAAAAAATAGTGTTTTCATTCAGAAGTAGTCATGCTGGCTCTCATAATACTACTGCTGAAAAAGCATTGAAGGATTTACTCAGATGAAATCTGATGCAGTACAGCTTTGGTGAAATCACAGGTTTTGTGAGTGTGTTCAGTACTAACTTTTATGCCTCAACTAACTTTTGGCACAGTTTGGTTCAGGTGATGTGTCATAGCTGTGTGACAGGCTGTTTACCACACCAGTGAGTATGTGCACCATTCTAGAGTGAAATACGCACTGGCATGCTCCATAAATATTGTTTGTGAAGGACAAAGATAACCACTTTGACCTTTAATTGAAATGTAATGCTGAAATATTTGCAGGTGTATATTAGAGTTTATTCATAATGAAATAAGCTTGTGTTTTGAAATCTCAGCATCTGTGTTTATGGAGCCTGAATACTTTCAGTGAACAAAATATGACAGCAAGCAAGGTTTATGCAAGGATTCCTAAACTGGAATAGTTTTTTGGTGGTGGTAGGTTATTTTTTTAAAGCCATTTTCCTTTTGATTCATTATCAATATACTTTGTAGATCAGGTTTTGCTCACTGAAATTCATCTTTTGAACTCTGCCGTTACACTGGCAGTACAACTTAAAATTAGTTGCCCCAGGAAGTTATAAATTATTTGCTGTGTTTTACATAATGTATTAGCATGTCTGCTGCATCTGTGTCCAAGACAGGGTTTTATTCCTTCATCCATGTGATATACAAAGAAACTATTAAAAAGGGATGCTTTTAACATTAGTCTGTCCTGGCTTTTATCCTGTCATGACAGCAAAAAGGAAGGCTGGGGAAAATGAAGGCAGGGGAAAGGTCAGTCTGGTCTCTAGGTGAAATAATTGATGGGAGCAGCTTCCTGAGAAATAGTGCTAAAGTGAGAAGGTGGCTGGATAATACGTATTTTTCTGCATCTGGTTAATGTTCATATTGCAGCATTTGCAGTGTTTTGAAATATTGGGACAAAATTCTGTTGCCCGTATATTTTATGACTCTCACAGCAATGTGATATTTTGCCGCACGTAATTGTTCTTATACTTCATGACTATACTGAGAATACTGAAAGCAGTTAAGGTTGAGACTTACTGCGGACCTTTTCTATAAAAAAGGTTTGCAGAAGACAAAAGGGTACTGACAACCTTATACCCACTTGATAGTGTGCAGATGTAAGAAGAGCCAGTTATGGAGTTGTGCCCTGAAGGATATGTTTCCAATGCTTGTGTATGGAGTATGCTCTGGTCAGAACTGGGGATGCATAATATGTGGTAGTGGGAGACATGATGCACAGTTTGGCTCATTTCCAGGCCTGCTCCACTACATAGAGTGGTGATGGAAGCCACCATACTTAAAGGAATTCTCTGGATCTTGCACTTGAGTTTTCAGTCTACTGTAAACCTGTTGTTAAGAACACTTCATTTAAATATGTTTTCCAATGTTGCTGTGTCACCTGGGGATACAGCTGCAAAGTTAACCGCTTGTATCATCTGATAATGAAGTGGACAATTCAGAGGTGAGTGCCTTCTACTCCCCTGGAACTGTGCCAGAGGCTCCACTTCCCCTCTGCTCACCAAGATACACCTCAGATATATGACTAAAGCTTTTGGATCCATGAAGATTTTGGAAGGAGACTTACAGCAGAAGGTTGGCAGCCTCTGGTGTAGATCCTTATTCAGCTGAAGAGGGTAGATAAATCCTTCACTGAAACTGACAGCACTTCTGCCTCCATTGCCATAGTAGGATGGCTTTCTTAGTAGTCATGGCTTTAACTCAATACTGCTAACATTTTGGGTAGGTCAGAAATGTTCTGAGACCATGCGTTTGCAGCCTTTTCTCCCTTTATGTGTTGGGATGTGGCTTTCATCACATGACTTTTATGTGATAATTCTCCCTGTCACTGGATAGGAGGTGGTGCATGAGTGTCAGGCTACCAGGCTAGAGGCTGCTGCCATGTTCCTTCCTATGACTGGACATACACTTAACCAGTAACAGGGAGAACTCTGTTTTGGCCATATAATGGGTATTTATTTGGTCAGGTAATGACTGAGACTGGAGATTCATTTGGGAAAAATGACAAGGAGCAGGATGCTGTAGGACTACACGTCTGATTTAACTTTTTCCCTGTCAATACTTTTAATAATTTTTGTTGTGGTCCTTCCTGTTCAGAAAGGAAAAAATCTATGTAATGTAGTATAGATTTTTATCAGCATTAGTTCTGGAGAGAATGTTTTGGAATAATATATACTTGATTTGGCCCAAACATGCTGTCTGAGCCATTGGGTCTTGAGTAACTAAAGAACTACTACTCTGCAGACCTGTGACTCATTCAGGTAAGAATGAAGGATCTTCCATTGGCTGAAACTGGTCTGGAAAATTTATGTCAGAAAAAGAAATGTTTCCCATATTTTTTTTTCTTTTCATTAGAGAAATAGAAGGGACTAATTTTAGAGAGTGCTGAAAAACTCTATTATGAAGTCCCATAAGTCAATTAAACTCTTTTAGGTTAATTTCTGACTCTACTAAACTTGTTGAATGCGCTACTGTTAATTTTCATATTTTTTTCCTTGTAGGATTGTCAAAAGTGATAGGCATGTTAAAAAGAAACCTTTCATTCCACAGTTACAGAGGATTGATCACAAAGCAGCACTTGCATCTAATAATTCTTCCACTACAGCACAGGTAGAGAGAAAATTGGTTTCCTTGCACATGCAAAGCATGAGAAAATGAGTTGTGGGTGACGAATGAATGCAACACACTAGGAATGCTATAGGCAGAATATATTAAGGTCTCTGCTAGCATCTGTTAGCTGCAGAGGTCACTGTGAAATGATGCTTGTAGTTAGCTACTTCCTCTTTGTGTGCTTGGGTTGTTTGTGAACTGCATTTCCATTGTCCCTCAGTGTTGGTGTGATCCTGTAGCTGGCACGTGATGGCGAGTTCCCTCATCTCTGACTGCGCCTCATGTATAGCTTCTGTTTCAGGCTCATTCTTGTATTCATCATCCAAAGCAAATTGCTCAATATGGGTTCCTAGTAAGCTGCAGAAGAGCTTGAAAGATTGAGTCCTGAAACAATCTTTTTGCCTTAGTGATTCTGGTGGATATGTTGGTTTTGGATTTGGCAGGTAATTGCTGTATTGCTAGGCTCCAAGAAAGGAGGCAGTCATAATTTTGGGTTAAAAGTTTGTTGGAAGGAAAAAGAAAAATAATAGGAAACTATTATGGATGTAATTTCACAGAATCACAGAATGGTAGGGGTTGGAAGGAACCTCAAGAGATCATCTTGTCCAATTTTGGACGTGGTCTAAGGTGACAGCCATTCATTCCTCTGATGCTGGCAATAACAGCATTTGTAGTGTGTGCCGTTGCAGAAACCCATTGTTTGTTTTTTTCCTTTGAAGAAAAAAAAAAACAACAACCAACAAAACCAACCAACCAAAAAACCCCACAACAAACCAAAACACCTCCACAGGGGGTTATATTTATAACTTTTACCAAATGTATATTTAGGTATTTTATCTCATATAGGGAGCAGTACTACAGTCTAATAGGGCACATGCATGCATAGCTAAGTGCTTGGAAAAAATAAGCAAATCTAAGAGTCTACTAGGATAAATATGAATCTTTCTACTGTATCAATTTCAGAACTCCTTGACGTCATGGCAAATGCAAGCAATCTAACCGAAGAAATTATTTTGGATGCCGTACATCATAAGAGAGAACATAAAATTTTTTAACTGTGTTATAGAAGGAATTTTATTATTATATGACTTTGTGTTAAGTTAATGTCTGTAGTCGTTTTCAGTTTGTTAGCATATCACAAGTCCCCAAAATGCTATACCTCTTTCATAAATTTACTAATGAGATTGGCTTCACTGTTGATTAGAGTCCCTTTTTAGTAGAAGAATATGTAAAAATATTTGTAGAAGAATCTGAAGGGTGAGTCAAGGCTAAAAGACTGCTAATGCATATATATTGATGTAGAATGACCTTAATAGTCTTACCAGTTGTAGCAGCCTTATGGATTCCCTCGCGCAAACTTATGGAAGTAGTATGTTTGCTGTGGATCATTTTACTGGTCCAAAACCAGTGAAATATTCACTCTGATCTGTGTCAGTGGTGGTGGGGGAGCACATATAATATATGGTTCCAGTCAGTGATGGAGAGGGAGTAGGAGGATTTTTCATGAACAATATAATTAAATGCATGTATGTAAAAGATACCTGCAAGATGCTGCTTGAGAAAGTACTTTATAGAAATAGATAATTATAGGGAAAAAATTAATTCTCTGGAATGATAGTATGTGTTATTAATTTACCAGCGGTGTAAAGGTTTTCTGAGTAGTTTGTTTCCTATTAGTAACACAGTATTTTTTTCTAATAATCTTTTTATTTTCAGAAAAGAATTTTAGATCAAAATGTTTTATTGGGAATAGTACACTGGAATTTTAATACAGAACTAATTCAGGCCACTGTTGTAAAGGTTTGTTTCACAGCTTAATTTTTTTTTGCTCTTGCAGAAGTATGGGAACTATGAAAACTTTCCAGAGACATAGGCTTTCTTGTCTATATACTACAATTAAATTGTGTCCATGGTTGCCACTGTTGTGGATCATGCCCGTGTTTCTTTAAAGGTGTCCAGCAGAGGTGATGATATTAATTCACTTGCTGCTAAATACTAGACTACTTAAAAAATAATTAAGAAGTGACTCAGACATCAGAAATGAAAACAGTCCATTGCTTTGGGCTAAATCTTGCAAGCAGTTACTACTGGGTATGTGTTGTGACTTTCCTGGGATTAATCACATCCTAAACAGAGAAAAATATTCCAACTCCCCCTCCTCCTCCCCACTACTCCATTTTCTGTGGAAGGAAAAAGGCTTCAGTGGGTTTTGTTTTAACTGTCTCCTAACAAAGCTGTAGGCGGTGTGTGTGATAACATTTGTTTGCAAGAATGGACAGCGTAGATGCACCTGGAAACTCATGGTCGAAATACAAGTTGTGGTCTATGCCCTTAGTATTGCCCAAAGAAACCTTTAGCAGGAGGTGCTCAAGTCTCCCAAGGGTGCTCTGTGTATTGGCCCTCAGCTAGGAGCTCTGACCAGAGGGCCAGGGCCAGGGCTGGTGCTCACCGCCCTACCCCTGCCTGTGCCCACCACTGGTGACTCCTTTGCTTCGCTAAGAGATTGCTGGGTAACATTTTGCTTCTGGGCCTGATCGAAGAAGTGCAATGGGAAGTATATGGTGAGAATGAATGGGAGAGCAGTTTACTTTGGGGAGGGTTCAATGAAGCTATCAGATAACTTTCCTCAACTTTTTCTTTTTCCTCAACTACTATTTTAAAAAAACAAAACCCAGTGCAATCCATGTCACTGTAACTGAAAAATGGGAGTTAATCCATTGTTCTGTGTTTTAAAGACGGGCTCTTCCCAGTTAGCTTTACTGCAAACTTTCCTACTGAGTAAGAATTATGTTAGGCTATTGCAACTGCCTGTGCTGTACTGAGATGACATGGTAACTGGAGTTGAGTGTTCTTGCCGGTTCTGCTTTATGTTTTGGTATTAAGTGTTGCACAAAAAACAGAGCAGAGATTTTTGACCTCGACTGCATCTTAGCAACTGGGGAAGGATGGTGCATTCAGTCAGCATTAATTCCAAAGAGAAAGCCTGACCAGAAACCGAGTTTCTGTAAGGTATGAGAAGTTTCATAACCTAAACCTATATAACTGTCTGACTTTAAAAAAAGTGCTGTTGGTTTTAATGGACAGAGTGAGATCCACAGCTGACTATGGCAAACTTGCAGAATCTAGATATAGAGATCTTATCCTGAGCTTGCATGGGTCTCTTGTATTTTCAGTAGTGGCATGTATATTTTCTGCTGAGCCTCTGACCTCAGACTATGTTGTGTAAATGTGCATGTATTTTTTTTAAATCAAAAGCATAATTTCTGAATGGACAGTATACTCTAGGAAAATGGATACAGGACATAGCAGACCATGCTTAGTTTAAAATTTTTACTACTTTTAGGGCCTGACGCTCACTAGGCTGCAGTGAGAAGCATATCATTTATTGTGTTATAAACACTCTTCTATCTTAAGTTCTAAAATAGTTGTTTCCTGGAGGAGGCTTGGAATATAAACTGATGTACCTGACAGTTAATTAAAATTCAGTGTTGTTTGTTCTTGCTTAGATTAGTGAAGAAAAGCTTCTAGGAAACACCATAGAGAATAGCATTCTGAAGATTTCAAATTATTTTGAAAGATGAGAATTCCCATGACTCAATTCCTTAAGGAGTTGAAGCATAATTCAGATGCTACTTTACCACCTGTCACATTTTTTTTGCATTTTTAAAGTGAGTATTTTCTCTATCTCATAAATAAATAAAAGGAGTGAACTGCAGAGAGAACCTCTTATCCTCTTATTTCCTTTTTTTTTTTTTAACCCAGCAGGTTGTTTTCTGAATCCTAGTTAGTGAACTACATGCACATACTACTATTATAGTGTTGTAACCCACCCAGACAAATGCATACCTAGTGGGATTCCAATTGTTTCATTAAGTTACACCAGGAATTGGCTGGTATAGTTGAACAAATCAGAGAAAAGCATCTGCAATTGGTTTTGTTTGTAATGTGAAATCACTGATTAGCCAGTTAATACCATTTTTTTCCCATGCACACAGCCTCCCCCCAACCCGCAAAATGCAAAAAAAAATAGTATAAAAATAAGTTTTAAGCCACAATTAGGTCTCCAGATGTCTGATTCCTTGGTTTAGAAAACTGCACAAGAGCTTATCTATTCCTGAAATAAAAATGATTTAGATAGTTCATAACTTCTTTCATGATTGCCCATCTGCCAGGGTGTACGTTTCATTTTTCATGTGGTAAATAAAATTTCTAAGTAATTCTTTAAATCATTGCTGCACAGCTCATTACAGAGATCTCATGCTTGCTAATACTGACAAACAGAAGGCAAAAGGACTGGCAAAGCATGCAAAGCACCCTTGCTAGTCTTGCAAGACAGAAGAGAGTGGAATAGTTCGGTAGCTTTATGCAGGGTATTAACCACTTCGCCTGTGTTATGTCCCTGTTGCTCCTTTCAAGAAATGTGGATACATACTGAGGGGGATGGGAAAGGCAATTGTTCAAGCTTTCTTGCTGGGTTTGTACCATTGATTTGCCCTCTAAATCAGGCACTTGGTTTTTAAGCTGTCCTTTCATGTTATGTACTCTAGTACAGTGGACTGGATTCATACCTGTGTTTAGGTAGGCAGGCATCTCTAGTCTTAATGCTTAGATTTAGAGTCTTATCTTGTTCAGGCTTTTGAAAGGCCACTTCTGCTTGAGTCCTACAGGTTGTGGGTGCTGACACATTGGCAAATCAAACCTTTTCTATACTTTATACTGAAGTCACAACTGGCAAAGAGGAATCTTACTGACTTATGTTCCCAAAACTGTGGACTGACTCTTGCATACTTTGCTAGAGGTACAGTTAATCAAAACAGCTGCAGCTCAGAACACCTGGAAGTTGTGCAACTCTTAAATGTCTAAATGTAAATTTAAAAATCCAATTTTAAGCAGGCAGATTTGATCATTTTGCCCTTGGTTACCCAGGAAACCAGTTAATTACTATGCATTTGCTTCAGCACTCTGCATGCAGCTTTTAAAACATTTTATTATAATTTTTTCTTTTATTTTGTCTTAAGCTAGTGTTTGTAGAAAGGGCTGGCTTGACAGCTCTGGCAAATGAAATAGTCTGCCTGCCCACGGAATATGTG
Organism: Anhinga rufa; assembly: GCA_013400875.1. Lineage (NCBI taxonomy): Eukaryota > Metazoa > Chordata > Aves > Suliformes > Anhingidae > Anhinga > Anhinga rufa. The sequence goes on from VZTV01008282.1 coordinate 13,758, forward strand.
CTCCCTAGACAGTGGCAGTCCAAACTTCCTCATGCTGTTTTGTCAGTGTGCTACAACTTTTCTTGGGGGGTGGAGAATGGAAGAGTTGGAGGAGGTAGGGTCCTTGTACTATCAAGTCTTTGCCACCAAAATGGGTAAGCGTTGTCCTGTATTTTGACCTGTATTTTCCTTCCAGAATAGAAAAGCGTAGCTAAAAATTGGATGAACTCAAGCTCTGGAAACCTATATCCAGTCAGCAAGCCATCGTCGAGATCACAACCTTGGTCCTGGTGCTATGTTGCAGATGGCACTGGTGACAGTTGATCTCATGAACTAAACAGACTTTACCTTGATAAGTGCTGAGGCAAAAGGATTTTCAAAGAGTTCTGGTGCTGAAGCCTTCAGCAAAAAGTCCTGGGATAATATTTGCAAATTAGAGGTGGAAGTGGGAAATCTGGGAATTTACTCTAAAACGTTAAAATTGCAGCCTGTTGTGCTTCACTTTCCAAAGGCTGATCAGAGTATGCAGAGTTTATTACTTCAGTTTGTCTTCATGATGACTTTTGTTGAGATAGATGTATAATATGAATCCTGATAGCTACAAATCACCTAGCACTCCTAGAAAATCATCCAGGAAGCAGTCAGTCATTTCAACAAAGAATTGTGTATTTGCTATCCAAGTAGTTTACGGGTCTTCTGGCTCAGTTAGTTAGTAGCCTAAAAACCATGGAAGATCACTGACAGAATCATACTGCTGTTCTTTAGTCATCACTGTGAATTAACAAATGTTTCAAGAAAAATAACAAGGTAATAGGAATGGAGCATATCCACGACATCTTTTAATTTCACAAATCTTTGCTCTATTATGACTGAAAATTGAAATATAGAAGGAACATTCACATCATCCAGCTCCAAGCATCTGGCTTAAGTAGCTACAGTGCTTCAAATCACTATTGTTCTGTGCAGCTTCTGTAGTTACGAGTGAGGTTATCCAGGAAGTTGTCGAGACCATCTCTATTCAAGCTGTTCTTCTAAGGCAGCTTAGATGATCCAATCCAGGCTGCATATTGCTGCCCTGCTGCAGGCCACACAGCCTCATCCTTTTCCTCCAGTGACTGCCATCACTTGTAATGAATCAGTTCTGGGAGTTGCTTGCTTGAAAACTAACCAAGCGTTTTGGACTTCTGGAGTGGAAGATGTTGTCTACTGCAGGGGATAGTTTTGCAGACTTCGATTTGGCAAGGGGTCTGTGATTTGGCTCGTAAAGGCAAGAGATTGCAAAGCATAGATAAAAATAACAGTATGTTAAGACTGTGAGAGCACAAAAGAAAACACTGAAATTTACTCTCTGGTCATGAAAGTCAGTTGGGGACTCTTGTTCTTTAAGTGCTGTTTTGAATTACTGAATAATTTTTCATAGCTTTTTCTATCAGATTATACTTTCAAGTTCGTCACTTAAGTTCTGAGAAAGAGCTGTAAATTCTACTGGTTTTCCTCCTGCAGACTGTGTAATACAAAGATGCTTACATTACTGGTGCTCTAAACTTATGAACCTTTTCAGCATCAAAATTCAAGATTCATTGCTGCTTTAAATGTTACTCTAAGAAATTAATGGTACATTAATATAACTCTAATTTTGCTACCAGCATTGGTCTTGTATACATTGCGTCTTCTTTAAGTGAAGAGAAGCAGGGAGAGTGTATAGGATAAAATGGAAAACATCTCATTTGTCATCTGAATTACAATACATTCTTCCTACCCGAAGAATCAATATTTTAGAAAGCAAGGAGAACTATGTTTTGCTGTCTTGATGCCTATTAGGGGTTCTTAAGTTTTAGAAACCAGTAATCCAGGAAAGAATTCCACAGTGGATTTGCATTTGTAGGTGTAAGGAATGTGGGTCTGTTACAGAGACGTTAGAATATATTTATAAATTAGGAGTGAGATCTTGCTTCATAACACTGTAAAAATTTTCATTTTTGAAACCTAGTGAACCTTATTTTACTGGTGTCAACTGATTTAAAATTTTTTTTTCCTGTTTGAATAACTTCATTTTTTACATGGCTGGTTCTGTGGTCCTAGGATCATGGTCTGGTAAACTCTGAATTATTCACAGAATCGATGTAGATCATGTGTTTTTACTGCTGGGTGGTTTGCCCACTCCAAATACCCCTCAAACTGGAATAAGGAAGAAAGAGACTAGATTTAGAGCTTGAGAGTGCTGTCAAATTGCAGAAGAGCCTAGATCCTTGTTTACTCTGTCAAGATTGTCCAAAGAAATAGCTAGAAATTGCCCAGCTGCAATGGATTGCCTGTATTTGTTTCTCCTCTGTTGCCCAATGACAGACAGACACATTTTACCTAGCCGTAAGATGGTGATGACAGTTCTCTTCCTTATGTGGTTTATTAATTGCTAATTCTGTTAAGTAGAAACCTTTATCAATTACAGCCTTGTCAAGTTTCCAGTGGGACTAGCAGAACTTCTTCATTCACCTTAATGATACCACCATAGTGAATTTTGTGCCAGTTCCATTAAATGCAATGGATCTTGCTTCACTCATTGACATTAAGTGTATGATTCGTCCTATTTACTGAGAGTCATACAAATCTTTCATAATTATACCAATGCAGGGAGCTTGAAACCTATCCTTTTAACTTTTTTTTATAACGTTTTGTTATAATCAGAGTCTATTCAAAACAAGCAAAAGCCATCTTAGCAAAATGTGTGTTAAAGGCAAAATAGAGATAATTCTGAGGACTAGACTTCTCAGGTGGCTGTGAAGTACTGCTAGAATTAATTTATCTTCCATTATTATTTGGGGAAGAGGAGCAGGCTATGTAGCCAAAGTACACTGCACCTTTGTGTATGCAGTTATGGAGACTCATTTGCATTGCTGCTTGTCTTTATATATGAAATAGATACATATGAAATCACATCAATCCGTATCTATAAGAGCTGTTTTTATGCTAGACAAGCACTACTTTTTCTCGATAAACTTAATTCTTAAGATAAAAAGCAAGTAGAAAATCAAACTACTGTCTTCATGAGTCTAGTGTAGTTGCTATCTGGAAGCTGTTCTTTGACACAGAACACATGGCAGTGTGTGGGACTGGGGACCTCCAAGGTCTCATACAATAATAAAGAAAAAGTGTGTACCTCTGAAGGCAAGGACTAATAGGTTACTAGCTGGGCTAAGATTGATAGCATTACTTTCTTGATAGATTGAATTGGATGTTGTTTGCACCACATCAGACAGTGTTAATACTAGCTTTATTTTTTAACATTGGAGCCAGTTTTCTGAATTCTTGTTGGTGCTGTTTATATGTAGCTATTGCTGTTGTTTTTAGTGAGGTCATTAATTTTAATAAACCCAAGCAACACAAGTAGGCTATTACTGTCATAAATCCAAGTACAAGTGGCCTTAAATTTTTAAAGATTTATTTAATGGAGTGTCTCAGTCTTCTTTCTCTTCCTATGCCATGAATAAAATCTACTGAAGAGCCCAAAGGTTTAAATTTTTTCGAGTAAAACATCTCCTTTTTAATGGTGACTAGATAAAGCTGACAGATGAATGTTAATGTTCCCTCTACAGTGATGTGCAAGAAGAAAGAAACCTTGAAAAAGTCCTTCAGAACAGAACAATGAAAGTGTCCAGGATGGTGAGAGTTCAGGCTCATAAAAAGCCTAACAGGTTGCTATGCATACACAGGCTGAAATTATGGTAAATGCAAGGTAGTTCAACTAAACATGCGATCTGTTGCGATCTAAGGGCATAAAAATAGTGTGGCTTTGTTGATGTGTTTTAAGTTAAATAGCTACAGAATCAGATCACGTGGTCGCTCTTTGCTTAAAACACTAGGACAGCTTACTCACTCAGAAGTGACAGCTCTGGGTCCCTAAGCAGGAGCAGCTGAGACCCCTCTGTCACTGGTGACAGCCCATGTGCAATGCAGTAACCAACTTGTGTCTGCAAGGCACGCCCCTAAAAATTGTGATCAGTGAGGTCATCCTTTGGTGCAGATTTTGAGGGATCAACAACTGCAGCAAAATTATTTTCCTTCTCCAGGAATGTATTTGCCTTGCTGTGAGAGGTGTAGGCTGCTTTGTGCAGTGGGCACCGTTGGCCAGGGTGCTATGTGGAACAGGGACTCCCCTGGGGAACAAGGTCCAGCAGGACTTGGGGGATCCCCATGGGGGCTGTCAGGGCAAGGCCTGGTGGTCAGAGCCTGTCCCACCACCCCAGCCAGGGAGGAGGGCAGCTGGGGGGCAGGCCTGGTGCTGGACACTGGGCTGCAGGTGGCCCCGGCTCAGTGTGGCCCATGGCCGGGCAGGGCTGTGGGGAGCTGGAGACTGGCCCTGCTGTGGCACTAGTGAGGCAGGGGCTGATGTCCCCGGGAGCTGAAATGGGGTCCTGAGCCATGGGCAGGTGGGGGGAGCCGCAGGGCTGGCCAGGACCTGTAAGTCCTGTGAGTGCCCTTAGGGCCCTGCTACCACCTGTGCTATATGGATATTTCCATAGTGCTGTGTGTACTGTCATCTGTTATGTCCCTTGAAGCTGTTGAACTTGAAAGAAAATACAAGTGCTGGACATTCAGTACTGGTATTTTGTCTTATAAGTGAGCATGTAACTAATGTAGAGCAGGCAGTGTGTCTTACAGCAGTAATGCCTTGAAATACAGTCCTGGAGTGTTTAGCCAGAGTTGTTCTCCAGGAAAGGCGTACCAAGAACATGAGAGCAGCTGTACTATTCCAGCTGAACATCCAGCTGGCCTGGTGTCCTGTCACTGATGGGAGCCTGGCAAAGAGGGAAGAAAATAGACCCGATCATGGTAATCTCCAGTTACTGGAATTGGTACTTTTGTCTTTACGAGCTCCCAGGGCTTTTCTCTACTCGTGAAGAAAACCCAAAGAAATTAATTTTCAAATCTATGTAAGCTTCTAGCACCTATGGTGTTCCATGGCAAGGGGTTCTACAGCTTAACAATGCCTTGTGTGGAAGAGGACCCTTTTCTGTTCATTTTCAACTTGCCAACATAATTAAATTAATGCCTTCTAATGTTTTTATTGGAAGAGACAGTGAATAACTGTTTCTTAGTCATCTTTTCCATGCTGCTTACAAATTTATAGTTCTGTCATATTCCTCCCTTAGTCATTTCTTTTTCCAAGCTGAAGACTACCAGTTTATTTAATCTTTATACAGAAACATTCAAGACTTTGATTGTCCTTTTAACCTTTTTCTATACCTCTTCCAGTTGTTCTGTGATTTTTCAAATGAGTGGACCAGAACTGCATGTAGCTTTCAGGATGCGGGTAGACAAATATACAAAATTCACAATGTGAAGAAATTTTCTTCGGTGTTCTGTTCCCTTTCTAGTAGTTCAGTTTGCCTTTTTGACCTCCAGACACTAAGTTGATGTTTCCATACGGTTATGTACTGTAACTATGATCTTGCTCATAGACAGTAATACTTAGTTTAAAAATAATTTTGAGGCAAATAAAGTCAGAGATGCCATGTGCACTATGTTATATGCAGATATATAATTTCCTGGTACCATTCAGTTGCTCA